>CM046848.1:1688313-1745813 GCA_025618425.1 Heliocidaris tuberculata
TAAATAAGAATATGAGGACATTTAGACAAGGAATTAACAAAAATCATTGATACAATGAAATATCCCTTTGTTTTGAGCCTGTGGGGTGCATGAACAATGAAATTAAATTCTTGAAAAATGTGTTGAAATCGACCCAACAGCATTTTTATGCTTGGGAAAAATGTTAAATATTAAATAACATATAACCCCCATCTCCTCATTTTCGAAAAATTTGGACGAGAAACTAGGAATCCATTTTACTTGGCCTAATGAATACTGGTGTATCCATTATTATTAGTGATTATATTATTATTGTGTGTCATTAACTTTGTCTATTCTGTTGGCCCTTTCAGCAACTCAAGGTACTGCGCCACCCTACCATCCTCAAGTTCTTTGCATCTTGTAACAACGTTGACAGTACCTACCTGGTGACGGAGCAAGTCAAACCGTTGGAACTGGTCATTGAGATGCTCAGTCCAGAGGAGATCTGTGCAGGGATGTACAACATCATTGAGGCTCTCAGTTTCCTTCATGATAGGGTATTCTTTTATCTATTAAAATTGAGGATTATTGTTGTTTTATGGCATGTATTTCCTTTGAATTTCTTTGTTCAACAAAAAAAGGAATATTATGCAAAGAAGGAGTTATATTATAAACAAAATTTTGAAGTGATGTGCTCTATGAAGAGGATGTTTGTAAACATTTCATTGCCATCAAAAGTTAAAACCACCCATTTAATATTTCATATAATATTTTTTGACGAAGAAAGCATGTGTTTCTTCTCACAATTCAGAACTGATTCATGAATTGTGAACTTTAATGTTGTGTTTAACAATGAAAATCCCCCCCCCCCCAAAAAAAAAACAACATAATGATTTTAAGTTGTCTCAATGTTTTTCTCTTGTGATGCATGTTTGTAAATGTATGTATAGTCGTTGTAGTTTAAGGATTACAAACTTAATATTGTAATTATTATTCTGAAATTGAATTCTCTAAAGAGAAGGTCACTTCCATCAGGCATAGATTTATAATAAGATGTAGGTAGGATAGTAAGTTAACTTTAATTCACATCAGAGATACGCATATACTGTACACGCATGTTTATTTTACTGATAATCAAATGGTCTGCCATCTTTTTCCAACATGTGTGTAAATTTTCCTACCTTCTAGTTTGCTTCGTAAACTGTCTAATGGAAAAGAATAGCTAATTACCGGAACAGACTGCTACTCAGATATTTGTATCCTTATTGTTCCAAGAATAGATGTTTTGCTGATTTGTAAATTTATTTGTTTTGTAAATGCCTATGAAATTAATATATTTTTAGTTTTAAAGATTATATATTTGATATTTGCTGGCACCTTTTATGAGAACTGTATTTTGTTTTTCTTTGACAGGGAGGTGTATCCCATAACAACGTGTGTATGGCATCCATCTATGTGAGCTGTTCGGATGGCGGATGGAGGTTAGGAGGCATGGAGCATCTATGCAAATTTGAAGATGCAACCCTGCAGGTAAATTTGTCTAGAACTTTAATATAAATTTGATTTATGATGGTGATTGTGCTTGTCTGTGCCTGTAGTTATAATTAAGTTGATAAAAAAAGTGATCATATTTCAATACAGAGGCCTACTTAAAGGTAAAGTTGAGTTCTGGTCATGTGATTACATTGTGAAAGAAATTGCCTCAAAGCAATTGGTAATGGTTGATCATGTCTACATAAGAATTGGCTTACATGTATACTGTGAGGTTTTGGAATCATCAAAATGATGAGAAACTGACTCATTCTCAATGAAAAGTAAATGCACTGCACACAGAAATGGGTATGTGGGACTGCACACACACATGTGGACTGGGTATATTATGGGACTGCACACACATGTGGCATGCATGTTCGGCACGAACACTTCAGCTATTTTTCGTTGTATTTTGAATATGTGGACATTTGAAGAGCAATCCTTTTCAAGGAACATTTCTATTACAATGTTTTTCCAAACTGACATACAGTATAAAGAATGACACTGCTCACAAATTAATTTTTTCCCTTCCCAAAACTGAACCTTCTCTTTAATACTTAACCCTTTCGAGACAATTTTGTGGTTTGGCTCAATAACTTTTTATTGAGAGCTCTAAAAAATATACCAGATACATGAGTAGAAATAGCAAAAATTTCTGCACACACTATGTCCATTTTTGTTGCATTACCATATTGCGTTTGATGCCAGGAATTTTGAATAGGAGAATAAGTTTTAAAATCCTTAAATTGGCAACACATTGAGAGATTCAAAATCCTTATTTTTTTTATCAAAATTGGCAATTTTTTCAACTTTTTGACAAAATTCCTATCCATGTGTATTATTTTCAAAGACATTACACCATATTAGAACCATGTAGCACTAAAAGAAAAATATTATTGTTGCCAATTTGAAGATCAAAATGTGATCAATTTAGCCCTTAAATAATTCCTGTCCTGAAAGGGTTAATGTACTCCAGGCACTTGAGTAAAAATATTTATTTAGCTACCAAGCTTTTTCCAGTCTTAATAAAATCTGAATAAAGTCTGGAAGTGCACATCTTTTCAAAATACAATTACCTCAAAAAATTATGATTACATTAGGACTGAAACAAAGCTGCCTGGAGTAACTTTCCTTCAATTTTAGTTCCTTGGTATAAAGTCTAGATGCTGTGTTTTATCATATCGTCTTGTGCCAGGCAGAAAATCACAAATGGATTCATGGCTAATGCTAGAAAACACATTTTTAGAAATTTTTATAGTGTTTTGACTATTTGAATACATCTACACAACCCATTTCATTCTGTACGTTTTCTGAATTGCAGTCCTTGGTTTAACTTCCCTATATTTTTCATCCTTCCATTGCACAACTAAAGAAACTGACAAATTTGACCATAACTCATGTTCATGCTCTTCTGCTGGGTATATAGCAATATCAAACATGTAACTGCTAAGGATTTATCTTATTGAAATTTTGTTTATTTAACTGGTGTAAAGTTCACCTGTATTTCTAGGCAGTACATGTACATGTATATTGAATATATTTGATGAATTTTTAATCTTTAACACAATTCATATTGGAAGTATATGATTGGAACTTTAATCAATAAAAATGATTGGTTTGTCACCAATATCTGTCTCATGCTATGGTCCAATAATAATGGTTTTTACAGATTTGTCACGTAGGTGATGTTTGCTTTATATTCTTTCGTCAATATGAGATGCTATAATTAGTTTCTCATAAATCTATGTAATTGTGCTGCAGCCATAGGATTTGATAGGGATGTTACTTCACTCTGATGAAAATGTACTTTTGAAATGAGACAGTTTATGGGACTATGAAATCTTTTTTTAATAGCAATGCATTTTGATAAAATTCATGTTTCTTGCCCTTACAACTCCGGATTATATGTGACTGCAATCTCCCCCCCCCTCCCCTCCCACCCCCTCCAATAAACTCAATAAATTTGTTATCATTTTTGTCTTTAGTCTGGGAGACACGCCCACACACGTGCTCATGAATTATGCGATCTTAATAATTTCCATAATTCTTGAGCACCTGCACGCAAACTCTTGTTTGCGTGCCATATTACCACTCTTGTGCTGTGCATTTGTTTACAAATTAATCTGAAGATGTGTGGGCATGTCTACTTTTGACGTAAGTTTCCCAAAATTTCTGTAAGTCACCAACAATTGATATGTTGCTTTGTTTTTTATATTTAGCTCACTCGGCCTGAATGGGCCTGATGAGCTTAAAGGGAAATCCAACCTTTATAGCAAGTTGCTTTGAAAGAAAGAGGAAAAATCAGAGAAGCAGATTGGTGAAAGTTTGAACGAAATCGGACAAGCAATAAGAAAGTTATGAATTTTTGAAAGTTGTAATCACTATGCATATGGGAATTTCAAATTGGCCGAATAGGTAATGTCACTGTGATGTAGCTGTGGACAACTCCCCCATTCGCTCTAACACACAAAATGACTAAAATGTCACTTTTTTTCAAAATGCATTACTCAGTAGGATCTTTTCGTTCATGAAGACCTATAACAATATGCTATCTCCAATATATTTTGAGTACTGCCCCGAGGGTTATAGTGTCTCGAAGAAAACCGCAAATTAATGATATTTTTGTGTACGACAAATGGAAGAGTTGTCCACAAAAATGTCACAATTGACTCACCAAATTGCCAATTTGAGATTCGCATAGATGTAGTGATCTCATTTTTCAAACATCCATAACTTTCTTAGTCCTTTTCTGATTTCTTTCAAACTTTCGCCATCCTGTTTTTCTTATTTTTCTGCTTTCATATAAATCATCTTATTATCAAGGTTGGATTGCCCTTTAAAGGTAATGACTAGTTTGGATACTCCCTTAAAAACTTTTCATCAGGTTTCTTGGATTTTTGTTGATAAATAGCAGTATATTATGTTCACAGAATTTTGACATTTTGGCTCAAACATTATAATGATTTGTTTTATCTGGTACATGTACATGTAGATACACAGAACTTCTAAACAGAATGTTGAAATTTGCCTCAACATTAATTATGATAACTAATGTAAAATTATTCCCCCCCCCCCCAAAAAAAAGAATGCTTCTTCTCCTTCATTTCAGTTGATATTATCTGGCAGAGCTACATGTAAGTGAGGTACACACTGACAAAAATTTATGCAAAATTTATAAATAATGCCTTTTCTCCCTTATTTATCAACTAAGTCTATAGGGCAGTACGGGGTACATGTATTCAAAAGTTCTACACAGAAATGCTTCTTCCTTATTTCCTCACCAATTTAGTAGAGAAATGAAAATGGTGACAATTGCTTTAGCCGGATGCCGGATAAGTGTGGTATCCTGAAAACTCCCTCTTGTGGTAGTACAGATACAGATAAGATGAATAAAGTCCGTTACTGAACTAAAAAAAAAAAAATTAAAAATTTTAAAAATTTTAAAAAAAAATTGCTCAACAACCTGGAATGTGTAACCATACATGTAACATTCATAAAGGATTATTTGAGTAGGCCTGATGTTGAGCCATACCGTATATACATATTGAAAATACTGACAGAGTTGTATTTCAGTGAGGATAGCACATTTGTTTCTTGTCTGCATGTCCAAACTCGGTGTTTCATTTGATATTGGATAATTCTATGATTTGTTGTTTTAAACTTCTAATGCATGTATCTCTTGTATTAACATGATTCCTATGAGTATTACATGTAGGATGTTGACATGATATGTGTACATGGCATATACATGCTAAATTTAACCGCACACCACTCTATACCAGTTTAATAATGTATTGAAAAAGGTACTTGCATTGATCTCAACGACTGTCATTATGTTGCAAAGTGCTTTGTGTGTTTTATTTTTGTGAACATATGTATCAAAATTATTTTACTGCAACCTTTGAGGATTACATATAATGGTTGTTTACCAGAAGAGATTTCTTTGGTGTTAACAGTTACATAAATGTTTTGTTTTAGTTCTTGGATGATACATGTATTTTCCTAATAAAGAAAGGGAGGGATGTGGTATCCTGAAAACTCCCTCTTTGGCAGTACAGATACAGATAAGATGAATAAAGTCCGGTCCTGAACTACACGTAAAAACCGTGTGAACTCGTACAATTTGAAGTCCATTTATGTAATACTAGAATGATACTCTAGTAGAAGTATATCAGAAACAAGACGCTACAAGTGCTACGTCATCAACGTTTTTGTTGTTTTTGTTTTTGTTTTTTCTTCGGAAATTTCTAACATTTATTGATAAACTTAAATTGTATAAAGTTTGGAAACAATTGAACTCAAGAGGCATAGTCATTCTTTAGGGAATTGGCCTAATATAATTTCTTAAAAATGCAGCCATTTCAGATGGGGGTTTTAGGAGTTCTGCTATATACATCAAAAGTGTATCCAAAAAATGTGAATCTTATTTTTTGGCTCATTTCATAGTCATTTGACAGTGGCACTGTGCATAACCTTGAGCAAATTTCAGATTATTTAGCCGGATTTGTGAGGGAATATGAGCCCTATGATTTATACAAATCATGTTGAAATGAATATCAAGGAAAACACTAAAAGTTTAAAATCCAGTATCTTTTGTGCCGTACAGATAGTCTAACAACACTTACATGTATTATTTTATGTCATACTGATTGTTTTAACAAATGTTTATTTTCATTTTCTTTCCATGGTCTTGGTAGTTCCTAAACCAGAGCAGACCACTAAGGAACTCTCAAGCCATACCCTCTGAGGAGAAAGAAGAAGGAGTGAAGACATCCATTGGTCCTAGTATAGGTCATGCCAGAGATGCCTATGGATTTGGTGCTCTTGCT
This sequence comes from Heliocidaris tuberculata, assembly GCA_025618425.1. NCBI lineage: Eukaryota > Metazoa > Echinodermata > Echinoidea > Camarodonta > Echinometridae > Heliocidaris > Heliocidaris tuberculata. The sequence continues at coordinate 1,694,637 of CM046848.1, forward strand.
CTGACGTTACTGGAGTACCTTGGAGATCTAGGTAATTGTCAGGCCACATTGGATCCTGAATGAAGGATTTCAACCCTTTCAAGAAAATTGACAATACCCTCATTTTATGGTTTGGCTCAATAACTTTTGTTTCAGAGCTCTAAAAAATATACCAGATGCATATGTAGAAAGAGCAAAAATTTCTCAGCTTGATTTATGCAGGTTTTTGTTGCATGACCGCATTGCATTTGATGCCATGAATTTAAAAAGAGAATAAGCTTTAAAATCCTTAAATTGGCAACATATTGATAGGTTCAAAATCATTGTTTATATGAGAATTGGCAATTTTTTTCAACTTTTCCACAAAATCCTCAACCATGTATATTGTTTTCACAGACATTACACCTTATTAGAACCATGTAGCACTAAAAGAAAAAACATCATTGTTGCCAATTTGAAGAACAAACTGTGATCAATTTAGCCCTTAAATAATTCCTGTCCTGAAAGGGTTAAAGTGACAGCTGTGTGCAGTCATAAAGATAACTAGAACTTTAATTCGTCACTGAAGACGAAGTAGGTGGTCTGTCTACCCGTTGGTAAATTGCTAAGATGTGATAATATTTGTGCAAGATAATATTCCTGATAATGTTGACAATGGATGGAGACTTGCGCCAAAGGAAATCGGACAATTTCATATTGCATTATACATGGGATATTAACCCATAGGTTTAACCCTAAAAGGGCCGGGGGGGGGGGTGGAATCCACCCCCCCTAGACATTTCTCGCGATATGTCCGCAACGCGCAAAGCAGTCGCCGTGGCGTTTCATGACTTTTTTCTTTCGAATCTCACACATCTTTTGAGACCATATTCGCGATGTCCAGGCATGCGGTTCCGAAGTTACTCGACATTTCGTACTTGCACGTCGGACCAAAAATTGCTCAAAAACGTGATTTCATGTATAATTTCAATACAAAATGTGTTTTCAGCCAAAATTTAGAAATCTATGAATATTTTTACATTTACTGATTAAAATTAATTTATTTTATGCTGTTTATGATCGTAAAATTGTCCCCGACAAATTTCATCCAAAAAACAATAAAAAACAAAAGGTAAAAAAAACAAAGAAATACATAAGAAATTTAAAATACAATAAAATACATAAGAAATCAAATTTGATACCGAATGTTTTTCAAGTATATTTGCTAAGAATACTGGAACTAGTGTCTAGACCAAAAATTAGAATTTTTTGAGCTTTATTTAATGATTTAGAGCAAAATTTTGATTTCATGCATAAATTAGCATAATTAATTAATGTGAAATAATTTCGGAGAATTTAACCATACAGTTTTGTAGATTACATTGTGGACGACGTGCGTGCCGATTTTCGGCGCAATCGTGCGGTCAACGGTCGAGATCTCAGGGGGGCGGGATTCCACCCCCCCCCCCCCCCCGGCTGTGGCATAGCCAAAATATCCCGGCCCTTTTAAGGTTAATACAAGACAGGCAATCAGATTTTGCATAGGGTTGTACACAAACTACTTTACATTCCATTAGACACGTAAACACTCAAAATAAAAAAAGTTTATTACATTGTTTGTGATTTTATATGTTACAGTAGTCGAAGCAAATGGTAAAATATAAGGCAAAAAGAAGAAGAAAAAAATTTCCAAAAAATGGACCCACCGGGATTCGAACCTGGGTCAGCGGGATGGGAGGCAAGTACTTTACCAATAGACCACAAGTTTTGCAATAGACAGAACATGTACACTAAAAACGGGATTCTCAAATTACAATTTGTACTTTAAAAAGGGGCATGATCCCGACATCTGATCAAAAATTGAAGGGCACACTTGTAAAAGCTTATAGTCTCAGCTATAACATACTAAAATTTTGAAGAAAATTGAGCAGAAATAACAGAGATACTGCTCAAAGAAGATGGGAATGTGGAATCAAGATTTGAGAAAAAGTCATCTCCCATTGAGAATACACGCAAAATGTGAACAACTGACATGGCTCCTTTAATCGCAAAAATACGCCATGATACCTTTGTCAAAAGGAAAAATTGTGGAAACTGATTTTGTAGAGAATTGTCTCAGCTACAACATATCAAAATTGGAAGAAAATTGACAACCTATTACTGGAATATTGTCAAATGAATACAAAAATTATGACGTCATTTTTTCAAAATCGAATTTTTGAGTTCTTATGCAAATATGACGACGTTCCGATCGATCGACCCCCAATTTTTTTTCATGAATTCATGTATACAACTCACAGGCTTTCAGAAAATGTAAAAAAAATGGGAGGTTTCCACGCATTCTGACGAGCTATAGCGGATTTTATATAGACATGTTTTTATCACTTTTTACATTATATTGCCCATTGACGCGCGCACGAATTTGACAGTTTGACGCGCGCGTATGGCATTATGGAAGGTGGGAAATGACTGTAAATAGTTGGAAATTGTCAAGAATAGTGTCAGGAATACAAACCATGTGAAAAAACGGCGTTTTTACGTTCTGTACACGCGCGCGGACGCGGACGCACAGAAAATTTTGAAATGCTCAAAAAGTCCTGTACCGTACTCTAATTTGATTAAAAAGCGATTTTGAGCATTTTTAAATTTAGACGAACGCGTACGTGCGCGTCGTGATGCACGCGCGGACTTTGTTGACATGCTATATTGACCCTTGACCTGAAGTTTATGTGTGTCAAATATGGTTCATTTTTGATGACTCGTTATGAAGATATGATCAATAATGTGATTTCACAAAATGGCGCCTGGATGACGTCACAATGATCTTATGACCTTGAAAAAATTTCTGGCACTTGCCCTGGATAGTCTTGACGAGTGATTGAAATTTGAAGAAAATTGAGTGAGCCGATTTTGAGAAATCGTGGGGACAAGAAAGTGGGAGAAAAATAAAAATAAATAATAAATAAAGAAAATTCTGACGAAATTAAGAGGTGGTCTGTCAAGTGACAGACCACCTAATAACTTAAATTTTAACTATATTGAGGGTTTTATATTAACTTTTTTTTTTCTTAGGAAGACCTGATCGAAAGTTATAGGATGTGAATGGATTGGTTCCCTGTTCACATTTTGACATTTTGGGGGGTCTAGAGTTGAAATTCGGAGGCCTATATGTACTGGGCATCTGTTAAATACTGAAAAGTCATAGTAAGTTTGGTTTTGATCCAATCCAGCTTGATTAAAAAAGAAGAATATACTGAACTGTTAGCTTGAATTGCATGCTGTGATGCTAAACAATTATCTTTCTTTTCTCACTCTTCTTTTTCATTATAACAGGAAGTATAAGTGCATCATTTTCTGCTAAAATTGAAGAGCAGTTTCTGAGTCCAGATCCAAAGCTTAGGCCAAAACTGAAGACCCTCCTCCCAGATGAAATCTTCAAGTAAGAAGCAGTGATCTTTATGTTTTTGTTCTTTTTTTCCTTATTATTATTTCCCAAGGGTTCTGGTGGAGAGAGAGGGAGAGAGCACACCAAAGAGTGAAAAAAAGGAGATATGAGAGAGAGTGTAAGAGAGGAGAAATTACATGTAGTGCAACAGGAGGGAGGAGCAACAGAATAAGATGAGAGAGTGAGAGAGATAGATAAGGAATAATTTGAAGAGAGATAACACGTGGGAGAGAGAAGGAGAGAGAGAGAGAGAAAGAGAGGAAGAGGGAACGTGTGTGAAAAGGGAATGGAGGTATCAGTGTTTGACCATTCAATAGAGAGGGTAAAGATGACAGAAAAGCTGACTGTGTTGTTCAGAAATTATCCACCTCCTTTTTGGTAGAGAAATTGTCCGGTGGACAAGTCGCTGGGTTGTGCATATCAAATGACATGTTCACGTTGGGCAAGTCCCAGCCATGGCACTAATGTCCTGTTGCAAGACATTGACCTACATTTGCATAAATCCAGATGAGGTTATTGATTACCCAGTAGGAAGATATTTCCTTGAATGCTTCATTGCGTTATGGCAGCTTGGCCAAATCCAGCATAAGAGTAGAACGTAGTAAGGGCATTTAGCATCCCTTGATGGGTTATGTTATGTGGTACAAAATGTATGTTATTGTTATTGTTAACTTGTTATTATTTGCTGTTCTTGCCTCCAGAAACGACTTTCTAGATATCATGAGCTTCCTGCACAAGTTGGTACTGAAGAGTGAGGTTGAGAAGACTGTATTCTTTGAGGGGTTAGCCCCTCACCTCTACCGCCTCCCTGCCCAGCTGGTAGCCTCAAGACTCCTCACACCGATCCTCAACAGCTTTGTCATAGCTGAACCTGTTGCAATCAACATGCTCTTTCCTCATCTACTTACACCACGCAGAGGTAAGACTCCAGAGACTAATAAAACTACTGGTAAATGTGTTTTTCAGCTGTTTATTTTGTTGATAATGAAAATGGTGTGTAAGAGGTTTGATAAAGTTACCCTCACCCGAGACTGCTGTTTAGTCAGGCAATTTCATCTTTAATGGGCTATGAAACCTTTGTAAGAAGTAGATTTGGGTGAAACCGGAAAATCAGGGAGACACTGTTGTGAAAATTGAAAAAAAAATAAACTTATAAGAAGAAAATTATGACTATTTAAAAGTTGATGTGACACATCTGTAAATCTAAAATTTGCAAATTGGTCATACGATTGCTTATGAATGGGGACAAATCTCCTATTTGTTGTATGCTTAATCTTTCACCACTCTACTGTGAGACAAAACAAATATATTATTGACTGTGAAATGTCTTGTCATGTTGCAGAGTCAAAGAAGAACCCAGAGTTTCTGCCTGGCCGGATCAATCCCATACTGCCCCTGGACATGTTCCAGCGTCACATGATCCCCTTGATTGCTCAGATCTTCCCGTCGAGGGAGATGCACATCCGGAGCCTCATCCTCCAGTATTTTTCTGGCTTTGCGGACCTTTTTGACGAAGGAACCCTCAAAAGAACCATACTACCTCAGGTATAAACATGTAGCCAGAGCAAATGTATGTTGGTGCATTTGAGGGGGTTGTTATCCTGATTCACTACTCTACAACTCTTTTAAGATTTTATATTTGAATTCAAACGATAATTTGATCTAATAATCCTCCATAGACACATGTTGTACATGTAATACTAACTTTCAAGAGCATTTATCTCAAAATACCACACTTGTGGATTAGCACTATATTGCACCAACCCCCTCAATTGTTAAATAGACAGGCACATTTCTTTGGACTATGCTTGACTCCTTTTGTCCTCTGCATTATGTGTGACTCCTCTATGACTTGATTTGACAAAAAAATTGCAATAGGATTAGATATCAATTTTGAAAATATAAATTGTATCAGACTGAGATCCCCTTTGGTCATTTTGAATACTAATAATGAATTTGCATGGTATTTTAAGCCTTCTAATTTTTGCAGTTGATCAGGCCTTTTCTTGAACTGGAAAAGATCTTCTGAATTTCGATGTGCTGCATCAGAGATGCCTTACATCACCCTGCAATTCTGACATTACTACTCCTCATGATAATTCAGGACATCATATTTTTGAAAATACTTTAATTATCATTGTAACAAAATAAGTTTGCTAATCCCACTTATGTGTGAATTATTCTTTTGGAGTGCTGATTTACAAATGTTTTTTTGCTGTGGTCCCTAGGTCCTCTGTATTTGCATGTGTTGCATCAGAGATGCATGTTTGTACCAGTTTTTATAGCATTTTAATGTATCTGTTTAAAATTCATTGCTCTTCTGTTTTATAATGATCTATCCTTTTGACCTCTCCCATACTTTTCCAGCTTCTGTTAGGTTTGAAGGACCACCATACCAATTTAGTAGCGGACAGTCTGCGTGCCTTGGCTGACCTCGTTCATCTTCTGGGTCCAGAGGTCGTTGTTGGGGGAGACAGGATCAAATATTTTGTGGAAGGCCGTCCCAAGGTATGTGTTGTCTTTTTTGTGAAATATTTGTTAGTGATATTGGCTAGCTATTTTATTTTTGATAAGAAAAAGAGTACTGTAAATGCATATTGTGCAAAAAAGATCATTTCTGATATTTCTGTTTGCAAATAACCTTGCAAGTTTGAGAGTCATCATTATGGTTTGTATGTTCTATTTCATAATCAGTTTCCAACAAAACAAAGCAATACCAAAGAGATGACCAACATTCCTAAGTTGACAGCTGTGAGTGGTGTCATCACCCTCCCCGGGGTGGAGCCGAGCTCTCCCACTCCCACAGGATCGTACCCCACCCAGGGAAGAGGAAGAATGGTGGACAAGCTTGAGGTGGAAGAGGAGGAGATGTCTTCTGAGACGGGTGTGGCAGTTGCAGAGGATGCCATGGTTACTGCGGCGAGGAAAGCTGAGAGGGAGAAGAGGAGAGAGGAGTTGCGGATGAAGAATGAGCAGAGGAGGAGAGAGAGGGAGGAGAAGAGGAAGATGATGATGGAGAGCAAAGCGAAAGGTAATGTTGGATTTGGGGGGGGGGGGTTGAACTCTTCTGTAAAGCCAGCAACTTTTGCATGCATGAAACTTCTACTGATTTCACAAGTGGTCCAGATTTGCAAATGTTTCATGTCGCAAAATGATCGAGTTACAGAATTAGATTTTTGCAATTTGTGAAGGTTGATGTGAACAATGATAGTCCTTGAAAAGTTTTCTGTTCATCTGTCTGTGTAGACTGTGCTTCATTTTGCTTCATAGGTATTGTTCAGATATATTGCTTTAATTGTTCTTTCCAGTTTCCATTGTGTGGACAATGACCTTTTGCTATATTGTGATCAAGATGAAGATGCTTTTTATGTTCTAAATTTTGAAATAACCAAGTGTTTCCTTTTTTCTTTTTTTAAAACTGTTTTTCACCTATTTTATCTCCATATCATCTCACATTTAGCTCCATTGTCTCCAGAAAAGGAGAAGCTCAGCAGTCTTGCCCATCGACTGTCACCAGAGGGCAGCATTGACAATGGTTCCTACCCTCTTGGTGAGGATCCTTCCTCACCACCTCCAGCTAGACCTTCAGACATTCCTGTGGCAGATCCTGAGGAAGATCTTGAGAGTGAGGAATTGACTGGAAGGAGTCCTACACACGATGTGACAGAACCTGATGAAGATTGGTCAGATTGGGAGGATGCAGATGCAGCTGGGCAGAATCCATCAATAGAAAGCCCTGTTAGAACTGCCACAGAACCCATTCCCAGCTCCAGATCGCGCAGTTCAGCAGCTGCAGACTGGAGCAGTGACTGGTCCAAAGACGCATCTGACCAGTCAACACCAAAGAGCCCCATCTCGTCCTTCAAAGGCTCTGGCAAACCTCTGAAACTAAAAGACATGGTGCCTGCCAAAAAGGAAACTGCTGCACCAAAGACTGCCAATGCACCAAAGCCTAAGGACTCTAGAACTGCAAAGGCAACAACGAGAACTGCACCCCTGTCAACAACAAAGTTGAAAAAAGTGGCTCTTGATCCGAACCAAGATTTTGGCATCTATGACATACCTGAAGTTAAGATTAAATCTAAACCAAATCCTGAAGATGATCTCTTCGCAGAGTTGGAACCTAAGCTGAGCTTCTCTTCAAAGACTACGTCAGAAGCTGCAAAGACATCAGAAAGAAAAGAGTTTCCCAAACATGACCAAAGTCAGACTGCTGGAATGTTGTCATTTGCTGTTGCGAATGAAGATGATGAGGTAATATCTTTGCTGTCATCTTAATTTGTATTAAGTGGTTCACTTCAAGGTAATTGCCGATGCCTTTCAAAGGGTTTGTATTATGAAAAATATGTTAGTTATGGTATCTGTAGAGTCTTAAGGTCAAAGTAGTAAGTTTTTTGTAATATCTACATTTGAGTTCTCTCATAGTGTGAAAACCATTAGAGAGTCAGATTTATTAGACAATATTGATTAAAAAAAGTGATTCTAAACCATCAAATTCATGTTATGATCATGTAAGCCATTCACTTTTTGTGTTATAGAACTGGAAGTGTATATAAATGAGCCTTAAACATTACTGAAAGTGTGTAAAGTATAAAAATTCATTATATTGCATTTGAAACAGAAAGCATGTTCTAGGCCCTCTTGCATAAAAAGTTGCGTTTAATCACAACTTAAAATATTAAACGCAAGTCCCAAATATGCGATTCTGATTGGCTTAAAATCAAGTTTCGTTAACATTTTTGAATTGTGTTTAAACGCAACTTTTATGCAAGAGGGCCCTGGGCCCTATTGCATAAAGCTGACCATTAACGGTAACTTTGCCATCAATGTAACTCCCATGGAAACCTTGATTTTGATTGGCTGTTGAGTGATGTTACCATGGTAGTTACCATTGATAGCAGAGTTACCATTAATGGTAAGTTTTATGCAACGGGGCCCAGATCAATTTACTACATGTACATCCTCAAGAGACTATGAGAAGAAAAAGTTGCCAATGTCCTACTAATACTCCCAGTTAATTTATGCTCAATCTTATTATGCTTTCTCTATTTTGACAGGATGCGACAGGATGGGGAGACGATGATTGGGGCATTGATGTAGATGACCAATGACCACTGGTGCCCCAAGAAGGATGATGCAATCATGCCAGTGACCTCCAAGATTGAAGTAGTCATGCAATGATATTGATGTCCATTGACCACTGAGAAAATGATAGTTACGCATTGATGTTGATGATCAGTGACCATCAAGAATACAATGTTTACACATTGATGTTGATGATCAGTGACCAACAAGAAAACGATAGTCACGCATTGATGTTGATGATCAGTGACCAACAAGAAAATGATAGTCACACGTTGATGTTGATGATCAGTGACCAACAAGAAAACGATAGTTACACATGGATGTTGATTATCAGTGACCAACAGGAAAACGATAGTTACGCGTGGATGTTGATGATCAGTGACCAACAAGAAAACAGTAGTTACGCATTGATGTTGATAATCAGTGACCAACAAGAAAATGATAGTTATGCATTGATGTTGATGATCAGTGACCAACAAGAAAATAATAGTTACGCATTGATGTTGATGGTCAGTGACCAACAAGAAAATAATAGTTACGCATTGATGTTGATGATCAGTGACCAACAAGAAAATGATAGTTACACATTGATGTTGATGATCAGTGACCAACAAGAAAACGATAGTTACGCATTGATGTTGATGATCAGTGACCAACAAGAAAAAAATAGTTTACGCATTGATGTTGATTATCAGTGACCAACAAGAAAATAATAGTTACGCATTGATGTTGATGGTCAAGCAAGACCAAGAATGAAATAGGCATGCATTAATGTTGATGATCATTGGCCAACAAGAATGCAGTAGTCAGGCAATGATGTTGATGTTCAGTGACCAAGAAGAACGAAGTGTCCAGAAGCTTCATCACACAACTAGGATATCAAAGAATCAATGAAGGAGAGTGCAGTACATCCTTTCTGTTCAACCATCTGCATTATATGATCATCAAGCTTTACTATTTTCACATGGATTCTGAAGGATGCTGCATGACGTGCATGCTATAAGTTACCATACAATGATAGCTGGTGTTTCAGAGAGGAATTATCATTTTAATACTAGTCCAACTTTCAATTTGCTTGCCCTACAGTGCAAATCGTGACTAACTTTGGTTTTAGGGTAGTGTCAGGTTTATCGAAGTTGGAATGAAATTTGGGATATGAGACCAGACAAATACAATTAGTATTATTTTTGTTCAAATATGAGCTTTCTTATTGGCTAGTGACAACCAAACTTTTGTTTGCTTCATTTTTGCAAGGATATTTCTCCAGTATTCAAACTATGTGTGTGACTAACACGATCACAAAGATTTGCAAGATATAACTCATTGACAATTTCAACACCCTGTAGAAATCATGTTCAGATTGTGTAGCAAGTTATTTTAATGTTCTTACATTTCTGTAGGGGATCAATAGTTATCATGCTCAATCAAATCAAATTTAGTCAGTTGCTGAGCTTTATGTTACGTGGCCCTGTTATGTTTTTAATGAACAAAATAACAATTTTTGCTCCACTTCCATTATAAATTATTGTATGTTGTTAATTTGATATGATGGGCAGGGGAGTTCTCTGGCACAGGAAGGGTTAAACAATGAGGCCTGGGGGCTGTTTCATAAAGCTGTTCGTAAAGTTACGCATGACTTTACGAACGACTTGAATATGAAGTGCCAAATAAAATGCCCAAAGTTTTTCCTGAAGTTTTAACAAAGCATGACCGTATTTCCAATAATCTCAATTAGATTGTGGCAAAAAATATACTTTGCATTAAAAATGCTTGTTGAGAATAAGAATGTTAATTTACGTCTGCATATTTCAACTTTAGTGGATGCGATTAAAAAATAATTGGGAATCACATTTGGCTTATCATATTCAGGTCATTCGTAAAGTCGTTAGCAACTTTACGAACCACTTTATGAAACACCCCCGTGTTCATGTTATAAATTTAATCCTTCATTAATTAGTATTGTATGATCCATGGGTAGCCTACATGTAACACTCATATTGACTGCAGGGGAACCTTGTTATAAAGAACATTGTTATATCAAACTGTCATGCAATGAAAGGGTCAATTTTACAAGTCTATCATTCTGTACTATGTTTACAATATGCCAGTCCTAGTCTGTTTATCATGCTATTCGCTGTAAAGTGGAGATTATATTTTGGTCATTTTTTTTTTTTCTGATGAAGAAAATTTAGTAGCGATTGTGTAATATGAGAGAAATCACTGCTTATTATTTTTTTTATTGGAGATAATAAGTATCTAGTTATGTACATTTAATTCCATTTTATCCTGAAGTCTCTTTTTTCAGAACTTGTAATATGCATGTGCATGTACAGGCTTGATTTCCGTACTTTGTAGATGTATTGGTAAAGGAGAATCAGAAACTTCGCATGCATGAAACTTTTGAGAGATACACATGTGATCATTAAAGAAGTGTTGCGGTCTAGTGGATAAGTCACCTGACTACAGAGCACAAGGTGCAGGGTTTGAATCCCACCACAGCACTAACCTCCTTTGGCAAGACACTAATCTACATTTACCACTCTCCACCCAGGTGTAAATGGGTATCTGATATATGCTTGAGCGCTAGTTACTTTGGCGGCTCTGCTATGACCTGGGCATCGTTTCATCAAACCGTCATAACTACAAGTTCGCCGACATCCTATTGAAACGCGTGTTAATTTTAATACACGCGTTTCAATGGGATGTCGGCGAACTTGTACTTATGACCGTTTGATGAAACGCTGCCCAGGGTAATAATGTCTGAGTGCCATGAGCGTCACTGCGTGATGGATATGAGCGCTATTTAAGTGGCAATTATTATTATTATAATTATATCATGAACGTTTCAGGTTTTACAGTGGTAAAGTAACTTAATAAATGTAGAGGGAGAGTGAATAATAATGGACAGTATTAACCCTTTCAAGACAATTGACCACATTTTGTGGTTTGGCTTAATAAGTTTTGATTCAGAGCTCTAAAAAATATACCAGATGTATGAGTAGAAAGAGTAAAAATTTCTGCACATGCTATGTCCATTTTTGTCACATGACCATATTGCGTTTGATGTCAGGAATTTTAAAAAGGAGAATAAGCTTCAAAATCCTTAAATTGGCAACACATTGAGAGATTCAAAATCATTGTTTTTCATTAAAATTGGCAATTTTTTCAACGTATCGATAAAATCACTAACCATGTTTATTGTTCTAAAAGACATTACACCTATTAGAACCATCTAGCACTATAAGAAAAATATTATTGTTGCCAATTTGAAGAACGAAATGTGATCAATTTAGCCCTTGAATAATTCCTGTCCTGAAAGGGTTAAAGTGATTGATTAACTTTGTGAAAAATTGTAAAATCAGCTCAAATGCCAGTGAATTGTGTGCAGTCCTCTAACTACATATATAACTAAGGATATGTGAAAGTATGAGAGAAAATGGAACCCGTTTACTATCCTAAAAAAGAGAAAATCACGATCAATCGCTAGCGCAAGTCGCTCGGCTTCTTCGCTGCACTGCAGTCACAAAAACCAAGCACCAGCGCTTGGCGATTTCAGAGCGGGTTTCCAGCCCGTACGGTATTCTGTGATAGAGCGAGGTATGCCAACCGTAAGAGTTCTTTAGGGTTCGGTGGTACTCTATCCCGACATCAATGTTCAATCGTAAATATCTGGATATATAAACGACCGATCAGCTTATAAAACTCCGGCGATTCCTGTCTGAGCTAAAGGTTTGCAATTATGATTACAGTTAGCTGGAACAGTGATTTTTTTTTTTTCAATCCTGGGCAAAGTTAATCAATGCCTTTAACCCTTTCAGGACAGGGATTATTTAAGGGCTAAATTGATCACATTTTGTTCTTCAAATTGGCAACAATAATATTTTTCTTTTAGTGCTACATGGTTCAAATAAGGTGTAATGTCTTTGAAAACAATATACATGGTTAGAAATTTATTGAATAGTTGAAAGAAATTGCCAGTTTTGATGAAAAACAATGATTTTAAACCTCTCAATGTGTTGCCAATTTAAGGATCTCAAAGCTTATTCTTGTTTTTAAAATTCCTGGCATCAAATGCAATATGGTCATGCAATAAAAATGGACATAGTGTGTGCAGAAAATATTGCTCTTTCTACTCTGGCATCTGGTATATTTTTGAGAGCTCTGGATCAAAAGTTATTGAGCCAAACCACAAAATGTGGTCAATTGTCTTGAAAGGGTTAACAGAACTTTGTGATGATTCTAGGATTATTGACAGTCTTATCTGAATTTTAACAATCGTATATCAGGCATATACATTGTAGATACATTGTGCTATTAAAATGCACATGTTTCCACTGATTCTTTTTTTTTTTATCATTATGGATTTTATTGCTTCTTTTCAGTAAACAAAATGCATACATTCAAGAACAATAAATCATACATAAATGAAAAGTATGCTACAATTCAGCAAGTACCTCATGGGACATATTCAATGCTTTTCATTTCTCTAAGTGAACTAAAAGTTTCTTGTCTGATTGCAATAACTCGCTCTACTTTTGCTAGAAAAATTGTTAAAATATTTTGGAACGAAGTAAAAGAATGGTTGGTTGGATTAAACGTTCTTACTTTACCACTTTCAGTTTTAGATATTTGTTTTGGACTTCATACAAGGCATGGTTTTGTCAACACAATTTTATTTTATGCTAAATACTTCATTTACAGATAGGAATATATTGATAAAACATTGGTTTTCAAGCATTTTCAAAAAGACCTTTCCACCGATTCTTTATGATGAACAAATGTTAGTTTACCCTGATGATTCTGCAGTTGATCTATGTGCAGTTACTCCCTCTCTTAGTTCAAGATAGTTCTCTGTACAGTAATTAAAGAAAAAAAAAATCAATTTTTGATAGTAAAAGAGGAAAAATTAGTTATGGGGCCTGTATCAAGAAGAATATTTACATTTTAAAAAGTATCATTATCTACATATAATCCTACTGCAATTTATGTCAAAATCCAGGGGTAACCAGGCCATAAGGTTTATTATGGTCTAATTAAGCAGGGTTTTATTGCAATTATTTATGTAAAGATATACAGGGTTGGAGAGTGATTTAGGTTTAAAAAAACTTTAATATACATTTATCAAAGTATCCCCTTCCATCCTGAATATTGAGTAGAGTATAATTTTTTATATTATCCAAGATACATGTACATGTATTTGTTTGGATCCGGGCTAACTCGGCACTAGGGCGAACTCGGCCTTGGTGGAAAATCGCGGCTGAGTGAGCCCAGAGAGTTAAATTGATCGCAAACACTTGTGTTGAATTTCGCATTAATTACACATTTAAAAACACTTAAATTGAAATCATTTGATATCATTGTGTAAAATGATTAGCAAAGAAGTAATGTTGAAAATTTGAAGAAGTAAAATTATACAAAACATGAAATTTCAGGCTAAAAAAGGGTACGGTGCATAGCGTGGACTTCAACTCTTGAAACAGTCACCGCGCAGTGCCGAGTTCGCCGTAGTGCCGAGTTAACCCGACCCCATTTGTTTATTAGAATGGAGATAGAGAAAATATAATACAGTGTAGTTCTATATATGTGTTATGAGCATTTTACAACACATCGGTTTTTTTCTTCATGTTTTTCTATTTATTTAGAAATGATTAGGTACAGAAAAGAAGGCAAAAGTAAATGTGCCAAGAATTTTATTTTGCTTCTACTTTTAGGTATTAAATAAAAAGTAATAGTATCATTCTTACTTATTTTTCAATATGATGTTTGAATTTTATTGATGCAATCAAGTATTTATTGCCTTTGAGTCATGCTTCCTCATTTATATTCTGATGAATGTGGGTTACAGGTGCATTGTAATCATTGTGCCCTTGCTATTTTTTATTCATTTTTTAATTTTTTTTATAATTGTGTCGAGAGTAGTGTATATGAAACAACTCCAATGAAAGTAAAACTTACATCTCTTGTACAATAAATGAAATTAAACTTGCTACATGTATTTGCAAAATTAGCTAATCACATGCAAGTGAATAAAAATTCACCCAAATTGGTCACAGAATTTGTGTATTGCCATGTAATAAAAACAAAAACCTGATGAGAAAAAAAATTGTAATTTAACGTACAGAAAAATATTTTAAAGTGTACGTGTAATAATCACCAACAAATATTTTACTCTGTATGTTTATAGGGGTTTCATGTCGCTACACTAAATATGAGCTTCAAATGTTGATTCCATGAGGAGATATTGCAAGTTGAATTACGCTCCGAATAAACAATACAGCGACTTGTGAGGAGACTAGTCGACACACCCTTATGCGCTTGCATAGAATAAGGGCCCATGCGGAACCGAATTCGGAGATGAGTTCCACGTGAGGGGGTTTTATGTTTTCCTTCATTTTCTTCATACTCCTTAATCGTTAACCCATAGAACGCCAGGTAAAGTGTTTTAAGGTTGATTTTATACATTTTAGCTGTACACATTATTTTTGTAGGTGATTGTTACTCCTAAGAACTTACTATTTTTACAGTGCATGAATGTAGTTTCATGAACGCTTTTGAGAGAGATGTGCCCCCTGATTATGTATCACAGACTCTTTGACTACGGAATGTGCAATTCTCTTTTGTATATAAGAAAGCTTAATGAATTCCATTTCAGAATGAATATACACCATCTGTTATAGTTTAAAGGTAATTTTGAGTTAGATTACTGGAACTTCATTTCAAAAGAAAAAGGTTCAAAGTCATTTTTCATTCATGTACCATGATGCAAATTGTTTGGCACTAGCAAGATTTAGACAAAATTTTAAAAAATTCTGCATAAAGACATAGAGGAAAAAGAAGCAACATAAACATGCACATATGTGGGACTATATTCTATTTTTTTTTAAAGGATTAATGGATTATGTTCTCATCATTATTTGCTCATTTCAGAATTATTAATAGATAGAAACATTTTTCACATACAGTGTAAATTTAATAAGATTCATTGAGAGATACTTGTCATCAGAACTTTATACCAAAATAGAGCAACCACTGTTTGACCGGAGCTCTAAATGGTGAAGAAAAAAAAATCATATTGATGAAAAAAGGTCATTAGAGCCTTCTGTAAACATTTGTGATGTGCGCAAATGATAAGGTTACAATTGTTTTTATATGAATTGAATTGTACTTCAAAGACACAATTTGTCATTCTTAAATAAAGCCAATGTAAATTGCTCGACAATTTGTATGTTGGACTTTTTCAGTTGTATTCCTCTGCTTTGTATTAGATGAAGGCGAATGCCCCAAACTATTATGTAAATATCAGATGAATATTATATTAAAGGCATTTCCAAATGTATATTGTGGTATGTGTACTTTCTTTATTTGAATTATTTCTTGTGTAGATTGATATACCTCATGACTCTTTTGTCATGCATTAAGTTTTTCATTTAGGTTATTCCTTGTCCCCTATATTATCTGCATATTCTTTTGTTGTTTACCCCCCCCCCCCCCCCCCCCCCCCCATCCCCATACTTTTACCTCCAGTGTCTTGAGCACACTGGTTATGTGCATTACCAAATACTTGTGTAATTTTCTCAAGCCCTTTTCGTATTTTAGCAAGCTTCGACCCATTTGTTGTGCACAGAAAGGACTAACAAAACATGCTTTCAGTGAGTTATTTGGGACACGAGGATCAGATATTTCTGAGGAGAAAAAAAAAATACTACAGTACTTATGACATTTTTGTGTATAAAACATAACATATGGAGAGTGACTCCCAAAGGAAATCATTGTGTGTAGAGATGTTCATTATTGATCCCTTTTTTTCCTTCATAAATCATTTCATCTCGTGTAATTCCGTTCTTTTTTTTTCTTCATAAATTACTAATGACTCTAAACTTCCTTTTCTTCTCTATCACTCTTATTTAGGACATGCTCTATAAAAACAGAGATGTACACTCGTGCAGCATGTAATGTAAAACCAGAAAATTTCACGAATTTCGTAAAATAGTCCAGGTTTTGTCAGAATGCATGCTGCAAAATAGTTGAATCGCAAAATCACTGAATTTTTGCAGTTAATGAAAGTTTCTTTCTGCCAAAATGGTTGTCCTTGGCAAGTCATGAAGGTTTCTGATTTTACAGTAACATTTGTGTTGGTGTCATAATTTTGACAAGCAATGATTCAGGTAGTATGTGTATTTTCTTATCACTATATCTCCCTTTAACTTCCCTTTAATTTTTTTTTCTCTTATTCAAAACATTTCTATTTAAAGACCCATAGTAGTTAGTCGACTTGACATTTTGTGAACCTAGAAATGTTTCCACTGAAGTTTTTTTGTTGATTGTGATCTCACATGGTCTCTGAACAATTTCAACTTTGTTGCCAAAAAAGCAATTTTGGGCATAAATCCAAATGACCACATGTGTGATCATACAATGGAAACTCGGTATAAAGAGGTCTGATATAACAACGTAATATTCCGGTCCCAACTCTTTATATTCTTTTGTATTTTTTAACCTTATATAACAAGATTTCTGCTATAACAAGGTAATTTTGATGGTCCCTATGACCTTGTTATACTGAGTTTCCATGTAAAGCGCAAGACAACTTATGAACAGCGTGCGCGCTGTACCTAACTCTAAGAGTGTTGTTAATCTTGTGCAATGAAACCCGTGATACAATACAAATCCCTGATATAACCTCTGTTTGTTGTATCACAGGTTGTATCGCATAAGATGAATAACAACGTTGTGTAATGCTCTGCATTTTCGAACCATCACCCCATAATGGCAAAGTTATTATCTTACATCATTTCCCAAATTAAGAGACCAAGGGGTATATCTTGATGGGACTACGGGATTGATGTGTGCCAGATTTATACAACCATGATATTTCCATTTTCCAGTGCTTTCCACCAAATCTGTCAGTGAATTATGACCTACTGCACATGGAAACTGCCTACCATATCCATTTTAAAGGGAAAGTCGACCCTGATTACAAGTTGGTTTTAAAAGAAGCAGAAAAATTAAAGAAACAGATCAGTGAAGGTTTTAGCAAAATACAATGAGAAATAAGAAAGTTAGGAATTTTTGAAGTTGTAATCAATCAAACATATAAAATTGGCAACTCTGTGACGTATCTTGTGAGCTCCTCTCCCATTTGCTTAGTACAGAAAATCTCATTAATTTTCCTTTTCTTGGTTTTTGATGAAGGAATAGATTTGTTTCATACAGGTTTTGTATAAAAACATATGAGCAATGATTATATCTAAGGTGCATGTATGACTGAATATTTTCTCTAGAGAAAATGGAAATTGATTTTTGTTGGTACAGGGCAAATGGGAGATAAGCTCGCAAGATACGTCACAGAGTTGCCAATTTGTGTTTGATTGATTACAACTTCAAAAAACTTTATTTCTAATCAAATTTTGCTCAAACCTTCACTGATCCGTTTCTTTAATTTTCCTGCTTCTTTTAAAACTAACTTGCAATCAGGGTAAACTTTCCCTTTAATACATGGATGTGCAGCAATAAGGGGCTGTGTATACTTGCCTTTAGTCCATGAACTGATTGGAGTCTCACGTGGGTGAACCCAGGTTTCTTGGCAGGCGATTACCCTTGACAACATTTAGGAATTTTCAATCAGCAACGTGCGCAGGATTTGAGGACGAGAGATTACCTATTGCACATGACAAAGGACGCCTAGGCATTCTTTGTCGAAAATGAAAGAACTGGAACGGCAATACCATGCTAGATCAAGAGCGCACGATAAATTGCAAATGCATCGTTCGCTCTGAATCTACGACGAAACTACTGTTCTGGTTCTTCAATTTTCCACGAAGACTTTAAGACGGACATCCTTTGTCATGTGCAATTGTTAATCTCCGTCCTAGAATCCCGCGTAGGTTGCTGAACAAAAACTCCCTGTTGAGTGAAGTATGGTCTTGATCTGAAGCATCTCAGGATGATTTGGGCAGACCAAAGCAATTTTGCAAATTGAGGCTTCAAATGAAACCCTGGGGAAAAATCAATTTTAATGAAAAGAGAGGATATAGAGAAGCAAAAAAAAGTTCCATCAAAATCGGTTACGAAATGAGAAAGTTATGAAAGTTTGAAAAGTCTCAATTTACTTTCTATGGCGATCCTCAAATTGGCAATGTTGCTTCAAAGTGACAGGTTTAGTAGTACAATCTCAATATGTTTTGTACACAAAATTTCATATTTTCCCCATTATCTCTCTCAAGGTGCAGCTTGTCTCTTTCTTAGCTCAAGATACATCATGGAAAAATGTATTTGACACAACATACATGTATGTTGAGTACACAAAAAGACAAGCAGCATCTTTAGAGATAATGGAGAAAATATGAAATTTTGTGTACAAAACATATTGAGAGTTGTATTACTAAACCTGCCATTTTGAAGCAACATTGCCAATTTGAGGATCGCCATAGAAAGTAAATTGAGACTTTTCAAACATTCATAACTTTTTTCATTTTGTTACCGATTTAGATGGAACTTTTTAAAAAGTGCTTCTCTCTATCATCTCTTTTCATTAAAATGGATATTTCTCCAGGGTTTCATTCTCCTTTAAGAGTGTGCAATGAAACATTTAATAATACTCATGTAGGTACCATTGTTGGGGAGAATTTGCCCTCGGTATTTTATTTTTCTAAAATTCCCCATACTTGGTATTACCACCAAGGGCGGTATGCACTAGAACCCTGGGTGAACCAATTCAATCAGTCAATTAAAGAACACAACATACAAGTATATCCCAGGCATCCATTGTGTTCATCCATTCTCAGTGAGAAATGATTCATCACTGCATCTCTCATAATTTCTTCCCACTTCTTTCATTCTTATTCAAACAACCTGCAATAAAACAGGCTTTCTGCATAACACTTGCAATTATTGGCAATTACCTGCAAATGAAAACCTTTTCTCATATCAAATTCTGGATTCAATGTCTTTGATTTTTCAGTACTGGCAACATTCTGGTAATGTATTGTACATTGAATCAGGGTTTTATCCAGGAGGGGTATGGGAATCCAAAAGATGCCCATTCCTCTACGAATGCTCTACGATGCTCTACGAATCTTTAAAAAAAATCCACATCATTTAATGGACACCCCCTTTTTTGGACACCTTACTTTGAAATCTTGGCCAAAAGCCTGTATCGTATTGGTAATAATAAGTGCATTCAGTTGCCAGTTAAAGCAAACCTATCAAAGACACATTTCTTACTGAAAAACAGAGACATTCTGCAAATAAATTCAAACCACACACAGATAATATGCCTTTTAAATACGTCTGTCTGTATTTATTAGCTATTTTACTAGCCCAATGCCAGTCGCCGATGTTATCACTTCTGTCGTACGCGAGTCAATTATTTCATTCATGCACAGTTGGCCAGTATCTACAATGCTCCAGGTGGTATTGTCCATGTGAGTGTTCCATGTGAAGTTCATATTATTGTTCATTCTGGAATCGGAGTACTTGTGATTGGAGTATGTGAGGAGGATGAGGCGGAGAGGATGACTTAGTCGTGAGATTGGTTGGCGTAGAGGAAGGAAGCCTTCTTCTGCCGGACGCGGTCCCTGCGTTGAGCCAGGGTGAGCTTGGCACGGTTCCACCTGGAGGTAAGGGGAAAAAAAGATCAGAATTGTTATTAATATGACAACTGACTGTTTTGAACACTGATGTTCTGATTAATGAGAACAGAGAGCAAATAAAGTCCAAGATCTTAAAATTTGTCATGATTCATGTTGTTGGAATGGGGGGGGGGGGGGGAGGGGAGGGGGGGAATAAGTAATAAAATATCATTCTATAGTGCTCTGATGGCCCCTGAAATATTTTTAATAGCTCTGCAATTAATAGGGAAAGTAAAAAAAAAACACCATCAAACAAACGAACACCCATCCATCACCACCACCCCCCCCCCCTCCAAATAGAAATCTATTCTTCTAAAAATCAATTGAGCTATGACACACATTCTGTTGTGATCTTAAAGTGACAGTAAATTGAAGCTCCTAATGGCACCATCTTTTAACAGGATTTGAAAAGTGTCTGTGCCTCTAATTTTCCCATCATGCCCATTCTAGTTTGTAGAAGCTTAGAATGTATCTGAAGGCAATTTTCCACATGTGCAATGTCAAAAATAATAGTGTGAAATATAAAATGTGCCTATTTTCCAAACAGCTTTTTGTCAAAATTCAAAATAAAATGCATTTAATTTTCAAATTATAATCTCAATTTAGCAGTTCCTGTAAGGTGGCACTGTTCAAGTTTTGCAAGTTTAATGCCATTTTAATAATAATGAACTGTGCTATATATTTTTTAGCAAAGCTTCTTATTGGGTTCAGTTATTATGTTTAGGAAATCAACATTTACATTCAGGACAGTACTCGGTACATAAAATATTCTTGATGCTAAATATTGTACAAATGCTCAGGTATAGATAATCCAAAGTAAGTGGGGCTCTGTGCAGAAGGAACAGAATTGGGGGGGGGGGGGGGGGAACACTGATACATTTCTTCCCAAAGTAAGGTTTCATCAGCTTTACAACATACACCACAAAGAAAACTTGTTTTCTCTTCCCAGTTCACAGAAATTCTTCACGAATAAAATACCCTCAGCCGCCAAGCTTGAATCAGTGAATATCATACGGTAATTCCAGCTATTGTTTGGCATCTCATCACAGGGTGGATCAATCAGTGATTAGCGAGTTATAGAAGGGTAGTTTGCAGTAACTAGAGAAACTCAGAAAGAAACCACATTTTCCTAGAAAAAGATTCATGGACTGCAATGTCAGAAAGAAGGGAGCATCTCCTAAAATTCCCTTCCTGCACCATCTCATTTCCAATATGGAATGGCAACATGCATACTCACACATAAACAGCATATGTTAAATGTAGGCAACCAGGAGGGTGTTTCATAAAGCTGTTCATAAAGTTACACACGACTTTACAAATGATTTGAATATGGCAAGCCAAATGTGTTTCTCAATCATTTTTAATCGCATCCGCTAAAGTTGAAGTATGCAGACGTAGATTAAGATTCTTATTCTTAAGCATTTTTAATGCAAAGTATATTTTTTGCCACAATCTTATTGAGATTATTGGAAATACAGTCATATTTGTTAAAACGTCAGGAAAAACTTTGGACATTTCATTTGGCACTTCATATTCAAGTCGTTCGTAAAGTCATGCGTAACTCTGCGAACAGCTTTATGAAACAGCCCCAGGGAGCCATATGACATTTTCTTGACTGCCCAGCTGTAGGGACCATGCAGGGTCTACTAAATCTGGGCCCTCTTGCATAAAAAGTTGTGTTTAATTGCAACTCAAAAAATTATATGCAAATCCAAAATAAGCGATCCTGATTGGGTGAAAATCAAGTTGCGTTTAATTTTTGACTTGCATTTAAACGCAACTTTCTATGCAAGAGGGCCCTGGTCTCTTCTTTAATAAAATGTGCTCTGAAAAGAAGGAATTTGCTCTCACCTCTTGGTCTTGCCACCAAACTCCTTCTTAGGCTTGGCCTCGGGATCGGCCCTGATGGCTTCATGGGCCTTCTTGTACATGGCTTCAAGCTGCAAACACACATAATATCAACACGATTATAGTGACTTCATACTCATGTATGCTACATTAAGAAAATCCCAGTACTCCAATATCATTTCCCCGACTACAGCCATTGTGCAAATCCTCCCCCCCCCCCCCCCCCCCCCAATCAACAGACATGTTTCAGGGAATAATTTACCTACTTAAATTCGAATAGCAATTTCAGTCAGCAGACAAATATTTTGTTTAATATTCTGCACAGTTCAATGTAGCAAACTGCTTCACAACTGTAAATTTGTGTAGCAATCATACCAAAAATGCGTAGCAAATTGCTATGCTATTATTGCTATACCAGGTAAATCATTCCCTGCCATGACTTTCTATGACCAGAGAAGTACCACTTTTGGTATCACAAAGTGATATATATTTTTTCATGTTTGAGATGGAAGGCTGCCATAGCCACACAAAGCCCAAACCCACGATCAATTTCCATGACTTTGGGAGATTCCCCCCCCCCCCTCCATTTTCCATGACTTTCCATGTCTTTCCAGAAGAAAATCTTTTTTCATGACTTTCCAGGTTTTTCCTTGACTGTGGGAACCCTGGTTTATGGAACAAATCAACTTCTAGCTAAATGTTTTTTTTTCTTTCAAAAAGTTTTTTAGGCAGACAAAATATTTTCCTCTGTCTTAGTTGTAAGTTATGTAAAGAAGGGATAATCCTTCCTATCAATTTACATAATTGCATGCATGAAATTACAAGTATATGGTCAATGTTTAAATTGAAATGGGGGGGGGGGGGGGTGATCACTGAAGATTTAAATATCTCATGACAAGCCAGCAAATATTTCCTAAAATCATAGCTCCAAAAATGTATTTGAGCGAAGATAGAATTGAGGCAGTCTATTTTGATCAAAATGTGATAGTGAAATAATTTTAAATCATGACAAATATACCCTCAGCCGCCATGCTTGAATCAGTGTAAATCATACGGTAATTCCAGCTATTTTTTGGCATCTCATCACAGGGTGGATAATTACCATACCACATTTTTCTAGACAATGTGCTATGTATAAACATAGGTTACGTTAGGTAGAGGTAAAAGGGAGCTTAAAAATCCTTTGCAAATTTAGCATTTTCCTCTGCTTATACGGAACCATGTACATTTTATGACTTGTATTCTTTTGTATGTTTTGTATTGTATGTCCTGCCTTGGCAGTAATATGCTAGGACCTGGACTACTCTTACTGTTATGTTTGTGAATGTGCAACTCTTACTATGTTTATACTATGTTCCTTTATTGAAGACTGACAATAAAGTGATATGAAATCATGTGGAAAATGACAAGGAAATGGCTAGATCAAGTAACCAGTCCCTTTTGTTATCTTCATTTTGTGGAAGTAAGAATTCAAAGATGTGCAGTTTTGCACGATGAGAGATAAGCATGAATTGTAAAGAAAAGCCATTTTCAAAGTAAGAAACTATCACAAATTTCAAAAATTTTCTGTAGCGTCAGTGTGATTCATATATATTTTGCAGCATGAACTTCACAAATCTGAACAACTCACAAAATTTGTGAACGTCTCATGCCAGAAAAATTTCTGGTTTTAAAGCAGATATTTTCCAATACATGTTACAAATGATTTCTCTTGTTGACTTTGTTGCAATACTTACTGTGTCTGGTGTGATGTCATTCTTGATGAACTGAGAGAACTGGCGCTTGTATGCCTCGTCATCGTCATCCTGGAGTTCCTTCATGTAGTCACCTACGTGACCTCCAAAGATGTACTTCCTGTGGACCTCAGCGCTGAACTCACCGCTCTCAGAGTCGTACCCAGGGAAGCGCTTGTTGCTACAGAGAGAAAATGTGAGAAAATGATGTTTAAGAATCGCATTTCAGTGCTATAATCGAGAGAAAACATCATTATACTGTGATAGAAGATTAATAGCAATCAGCGGTTTAGCCAGCCGGGCGTCTGGGCGTCTTTTGGACGCCCATTTCTTCTGGAAGACGCCCAGCAAAATTTGCAAGACGCCTTGATCAAAATCATCTGATGGACGCCCTTTTAATAGTTAAAGATCAATTTGCAAGACGCCTTTTAAAAATCATTTGATGGACGCCCTTTCAGTTTTTGTAAAGATGTTTTGTATTCACGATAATTTATATCCTCGGCTTCTCAGCAGAAGTCGAAGTCGTAAACGCTCCGGCAAACAAGTACCGTACGTGCGTACGGGTCTAGGCTGTAGCTACTTAGTCTTTGCGCGACACCTTTTGTGAAAATTTTCTTTCCGAAACGCATTATCACTGTTACAATGAGAGGTCTAAAAATTATCATCATCCGTGTAATGAGACTATCGCTAGATCTACGACCGGATACACCACGTAGAGAAATTGTTCCTTACCACATTAAGTCCATAGTCACCTCAAAAAATCAATCTGTAAAGCCAAAGCCTGCCTCAAAAATACGGAATTAGTGCCATTTTTTAAAGTCACGCGGCGCTTAAGTCGCGTTGTGAGGAACAGAGTCACCAAAAACGCACTAAAACTCAAGAAATCGGTGGATTTACGACGGGTTTTTTTTACTTATCGCGCGCGAGATTGATGCTCATCAAGTGAAATGGTATCCGCGAAAAACAAATTGGAAAAGAAAAATCGCCCGGAACTATGCGCATTCAGTGTATTTATGTACGTACGTACATATACGCAGTGGCGGATTTAGGGGGGGGGGGGGCAATCCCGGCCCGTGCCCCTCCCCCTTTTGAGGGAAAACAATGCATTGTCCCGCCCCCCCTTTTCGACCAGGAAACCTTTTTTTTTTTTTTTGTTGCTTGTCAGAGAATTATGGAGGGGAACTGGACCCATAACACCCCCCCCCCCCCCCCCCCACTGAGCGACTTTTGGAGGGCTGGCGAAAAAAAAATTTTTGGTTGACAGTGTTAACTCGGTGGTAAAGTAATACTTACATTAATACATGTATAATGAAAACTTACATTCATGTAGGGAAAACAAATCATCAGAATGTGTAACTTCAACATGTTTTTACCTTAAACACTGAGGGAATAATTCCAGTAAGCTAGGAGTAAACAAGCAAGGAAACAGTGTCTTTTTAGATAGAAATAATGATAAATTTCCAGCGGAAAGGGGGCGCTGCCCCCTGGACCCCCTGAACAGCTCGCTGCGCTTGCCCAATTTTAAAATCCTGGCTAAAGCCCTGATAGCAATGTCAATGTTCGAGTCTTTTCTTTGATTTATGTAAGGGGGAGGGAAGGGAAGGGGAGGGGATATGGTGATTCTTTTCCTCATAACTATGGTAAGGTTTTCCCATCCCAGTCCAAGGAAGTTCTTTATGACCAAATACCCTCAGCCGCCATGCTTGAATCAGTGTATATCATACGGTAATTCCAGCTATTTTTTGGCATCTCATCATAGGGTTATTAAGCAACTAAGTGGAACACAAATCAGATGGTTTGGATTTCCCATACTTATCCCTTCCCTGAAGCACTGCAATCTAAGACCACTAATTATGCTGACAGAGACTATGCTATGAGAGATACAGAATACTATACCAAAATGCTTTTCGTTGGTGTGGTATGGGGAGCAGGGTTTTCCACAACGACTTTTAACATGTAACGCCGACAGGTTTCGCGTTCGGCCCGACATGTTTAAAATCATGAGCGACAGGTTACAAATTTAAGACATTGAAGCAGATCCTTAACAGAGACTCGCACGGAAATTCCCACAATCAACAACTATTAAAACCTTTTGAACATACAATAAAACATACAATGAGGTTTCAGTCATTTTATGAAAGGTAGAACTGATGAAACACAAGTTTTATTTGCTCCACGATCATCTTGATTCAAAATACGTCTGCCAAATGCACAGAGGAACACCACTGGCTTGCTACCCCGATCCAGCCCGGTGCTGGCCGGGAGAACATAACAGCCCATATGCGTATATATACGTATGTATACTCTCCATCGTTTCACTGATCCCACAAAATGTTAATGTGTGCATTAGACCTGCTCATTTATACAGCCAGCCCAGCGAAAGTTGTTGTTTTTTTTTTAAATTTCTATTCAGGTCCCCCCAAAGCGCACAGGAAGAAGGCAGAAAAAATATGCGTGTCCCGGGAAGCCTTGGATGAGAAAAAGAAAAATAGCTAAAATAAGCGGGACGTCAAGATGAATAGAATGAGAAAAAGATGAAGAAATGGAAGGAGGAGGAGATACTGGAAAAGCTGCAATATTTGAATAAACAGCAAAATTATTATCAATGATTATATGAATGAATAAATAAAAAACATAATGAGCATTGTTCGTGCTTCGCGCTCGTGTTGTGCGCTTTGCGCACATGTTTACATGTTTAAATTTTCAATTCTCCGTATCGCATATAGCTCTCCGAATCCGAACGCATGCGGCGTTCTAATTTTTGGGCATGTGATTGCTGGCAACTGAGCTTCCGGGTCCGGCCGGAGCATCATTGACAATGTGTTAGAAGACGTGGTCAGCCTAGCAAAAACTCCCTTTTGTTCCTAATCTAGCAAATAATTGTGATTTTATACAGTTGATATTTAAATGGGATTCTTCTGTGAAGCCACCCAATGTGGGATGTTGAGCCGACGATGCAAAACGTCTTTTCAGCAGAACAATCACGCACGAAAAAAGCAAGGAAATATCAGTGTGTATGCTCGCTATAGCTATAGACTGGAACCGGAAATATATGTGCCAACATCGTTGTCCCCGATATCGGCATCGGGAGCTGCTATCGGCTATATGCGATAGGGAGAATTGTGGGAAACCCTAATGGGGAGTTGGATTTTCTCAATTGGATTGAAAAAAGACCCACACAGGTTTGAGCCCCATGGTTCTGTACACTATAAAGCCTGAAAAAAGCCTGTAAGGTGTCGGGGCTTGAAATCAGACAAAATCGTGCAAACTGGCATCCCAATGTCTCACCTGTGTGGGATCTCCAGACCACCATCGACAGCACCTTTGAGTGCCCCAAACACCTTGGCGCCGGTGCTGGTCCTAGCTAGACCAACATCCAGGAAGCAGCGGAAGGCTCCGGCCTTACCCTCCTCAGAGTCGACCATGTAGTCGTCACCATCCGGCTCTGTCTGACCCTCGTAGATACTGTCCAAGTTGAACTTCTTCAGAATCTGTCCAGTCAAACAAGAAAATATTGATAACTCATGCTTATTCACTGGCTCAAGTGGCTATAAGTTGTACCGAGACATCACATGAATTGGTTACCCTCAGCCGCCATGCTTGAATCAATGTATTTCATACGGTAATTCCAGCTATTTTATTGGCATCTCATCACTGGGTCGATGTATGCTAGTCTTTCGACAAGGTCTGAATACTGGAAATGCTACTAGAGCCAGCAATATGCGAGATCTGAATCAGAATTTTTAAATTATGAATATAATTCCTCCATTTAGTAAATGATTTCATCAATATGTACCAATTTATGCATTAGATGAGGCCAATCAGAAAAAATGAAGTAAACAAAGTGCGCTCGTAAGTCGAAGTTAGCTACACGAAACGTCTGCATGAATTACTTATATCCACAGAATGTGAATAGTAGTGATCGTGAAAAATCTAGTCTCCTCATGCCAGTCAGTTGTTTCAGGTATCCAGACACAAGGTCTTGTCAAAAGTCTACATGCATGCTGGAACAATTATTTAGTTGTTACCTAAAATTCATTACCGAAGTAGCGAAGACAAATTTACATAATTGTTGTACAGAGAGAGCTATATTTATCTTAGCCTGAATTTGTTTGAGATGAGCTAAGAGTAAGTGAACTTACCCTGCGAGCCAGGAGCAGTCCTGTGCAGTATGCTGCAGCATAATTGGTCAGCCCGACCTTGACACCATAGCGGGGGAGTTCATGTGCGTATGCAGCGCATACGATGACGTCTCCCTCCAGCTTGGCGTACGCTATCTGGAGTGGGAAAATCACACAAGAAGAACATTTATGAAGCATCTATGGGATAGGTTATGAATATAATGTTCAAAGTAAAGGGCTAGTCACATTTGTGTGATAACGATAACGATATTTTTTATTCAAGGTACACCCTACTTTATGGCTATGGCTATTAATAGTAGGGCAGCTCTAGGGTGTACCTATAATGAAAAATCTTGTTATTGTTATCAGACAAATGTGACCAGCCCTCAAGTAAAACTTTAAGGGGTCCATAACTTCCTAACCTTTTTTTTTTATACACCTACAAGGGTAGAACCCAACCCCAAATATTTTTCTCTGGAACAGTCCTGCATTTTCAAGCAATCACTGTCAACCTTCTAGGACATTTCTATCATCTTGTGTCATGGCTGAATGACTCAATTACGAAGTCCTTATAG
The DNA here is from genome assembly GCA_025618425.1 of Heliocidaris tuberculata. NCBI lineage: Eukaryota > Metazoa > Echinodermata > Echinoidea > Camarodonta > Echinometridae > Heliocidaris > Heliocidaris tuberculata. The sequence goes on from CM046848.1 coordinate 1,723,032, forward strand.
ATGACTTTGTTTTTCAAAAGTACAGCTAACAGATTATAAAAAAAAAAAAAAAAAAAATGAAAGCAAGATGGAAGAGAGATATTTTCTTTGAAGATGAACTACCCTCAGCAGCCAAGCTTGAATCAGTGTTTTTCATACGGTAATTCCAGCTATTTTTTGGCATCTCATCACAGGGTACATAGAGTGAAATAAACGCTTTTGTATCATTTCAAGTTAGTTTGAACATAAGTGTTCGTGGAAAAGTTGGAATTAGAGACAAAAATTATGAAACTGGGCAAATAGAGGATAAAGAGAGAGAGAGAGAGAATTTGAAATCCTGCTTCACAAGACTAACCTGACATGTGATATTCTTGTTGGTGAAGCGAACGATCATGCGGTACTTGGGTGTGTTGTACTTGTTCTTGTCTTGTACAACCAAGAAGCGGCGAGCCTGGTAGTCAGTTCTGCCCTCCCGGCGACGCCTGAACTTGACCTGGTACCGCTTGAAGTACGCCTTATTCTTCACAACTTTCACGAACCCCTGTACAAGCAATGCGGTAAGACATTTACAATTGTCAGAAAAAATGGTGGTGAATAATCACAGGATATCAGTCAAAGTGATGAACAAGGGCCTTATTTAGATATTTTATTCACAAGCCTCAAACTGTTGTCTCAAGTTTCAGCACTACTGGACAAATCACTGCACTCTGGAGTGCAATTATACATGTACTAGGCCTAACATGTACTTGTTATTTTCATATAACTGTCAAGAGTTCTTCCTTTGACATTAAAAGTTATTGTCTATTATAGCTAGAGGCATCACAACAGCTTGCAAAGTATCTATAATTGCAATGAAAATGTTAATTTTGTTCATATTTCAGAGTTGAGAAGGGTAAAAGCACATAAAATTGCAAACTGCTAATTATATTAGCATGCTATTATTCTGTCATTATCATTTTAGTGGTACCATTGATTTTGTGAGGCATATACTCGGCATGTTTTCAAGGTTTGCCTTCTGCATTTGGGTGTTCATATTTTTGACGGACATGGTATGGAACTCTGGCAAATTATCTATAAAACTTAGCTGTAAGCCACTGCAGAAGGTCAAATCATTAAATGACATCATCACACTCTGCTCATTAACCATTTCAAAAATGAAAATGCTGAGCATGCCCACTCAAAACCTGTAAGTGCTAGCTAGCACTGCTTTGCATCAAAAGAAGCATATGATTATCTAATGACCTCCTGTTAAACTCACTTTTGTAATATTTCTCATAAATTATGTATGAGGCAACAGGCAATTTCGGAGATTCCATTTATTGCCTTGATCCTATGTCACTGTCAGATTTATTTCTTCAAACATGCAAGGAGGTAAGGAGATTGTGGATGTTTTCCTGCTCCCACCCCCCCCCCCCCTCCCCACTTTCCCCAAAACTCTGTCTGTATCACTGCCCCATTATGAAGCAATATGCGCAACTGTTTTCTTTATCACTGCTCCGGAGGCAGAGGTGGAAGGTGCTACCATGCACATCAAACCATGGGCTTGATAAACCAAGGAACGTGATAACCCTTTCAAGACAATTGACCACATTTCGTAGTTTGGCTCAATAACTTTTGATTCCGAGCTCTAAAAAAATATACTAGATGCATGAGTAGAAAGAGCAAAACTTTCTGCACACACGATGTCCACTGTTGTTGCAACCATATTGCATTTGATGCCAGGAATTTTTAAAACGAGAATAAGCTTTAAAATCCTTAAATTGGCAACACCTTGAGAAATTCAAAATCATTGCTTTTTATCAAAATTGGCAATTTTGTCAACTTTTCAACAAAATTCCTAACCACGTACACTGTTTTCAAAGATATTACACCTTATAGAACCATCTAGAAGTAAAAGAAAAATGTTATTGTGCCAATTTGAAGAACAAAATGTGATTAATTCAGCTCTTAAATAATTCCTGCCCTGAAAGAGACAATGAGCAGTCTGAAGGTACTTCATCCCTTTTGCAGCCCTAAATTTTTAAGTTGTGCGAGTATGCAATAAATGACAAAATTATAACTGGGAAACTTGTTCAGATGTGAAAAGGATTATAATTTGCTTATGAGTAATAACATCCAGCCTAGGAAATAAATTTTTTTTGGGGGGGGCGGTGAGGGACTACTTTTTAATTTTAAGGGGCTATTTGCTATATTAAGGAACTATTTTTTAATGCAAAGTGCAGATTGGTTATCAATTTAACTTCAGTTTTTTGTGATATTGCTATTGCTATTACATTGGTACTAAATGTACTATCTTATGCACAGGTTTACTTTACGTCATACTGCAGAATTTAATTGGAAAATTCAGATTTTTAAAATTTTAACCCCCCCCCCCCCAACAAATCGGAATATTGTTTTTTTTTTAATTTGAACAATCAACAATACGTCAATAGTAGTTCAATTTCACCCAAATAGATGTTTTTATTTTTATGTAGAAAGTCGGGCTTGGTGGTATATTTCTTGCACGTAGTACTCCTAAATCTGCCCGAACGTACACTATGAATGTGCTGGCACCAGCAGGTTTCAGGCGATTTTTTTTTGTTGATTTTTTTTCTTGAATTATAACGCGTTTTCGGTGACTCTGTTTTTCACAACCCGACTTAAGCGCCACATGCTTTGAAAAATGGCACCAGACGGGCACCATATTTTTAGAGGTGACTACTGGACTTCAAATGTGGTGAGGGACAATTTCTCTGGGTGGTGTATGACCAGCCTTAGAGTAGTGATACTAATAGTCTCATTACACTGATGATGGTAATTTTAGAGCTCTCATTGGAACAGTGATAATGGTTTCGGAAAGGAAATTATTTTTACAAAAGGTGCCGTGCAAAGACTAGGTAAAATGAAGCTCTCGATGAATTCATACAATTCCTGTTTTTGTGTGCAGTAGATTTATGCATGAAAAAAGCACTGACTTGGTTGGGCACTCTAGCCATACAGACCCTACTTTAACCCTTTCGAGACAATTGACCACATTTTGTGGTTTGGCTCAATAACTTTTGATTCAGAGCCCTGAAAAATATACCAGATACATGAGTAGAAAGAGCAAAAATTTCTGCACACACTATGTCCATTTTTTTTAAATGACCATACTGCAATTGATCCCAGGAATTTTAAAAAGGAGAATAAGCTTTAAAATCCTTAAATTGGCAACACATTGAGAGGTTCAAAATCATGGTTTTTCATCGAAATTGGCAACTTTTTCAACTTTTCGGCAATTCTTTTAACCATGTATATTGTTTTCAAAGACATTACCCCTTATTAGTCTTGTAGCACTAAAAGAAAAATATTATTGTTGCCAATTTGAAGAACAAAATGTGATCAATTTAGCCCTTAAATAATCCCTGTCCTGAAAGGGTTAAACTTAAGGGCTGAAGTTACAGTCACTAAATGCAATCCACATAAAACATTAAACTTGACAACAACAAAAAAGGGCACGTGAGAAATTCATAAGGCTGAACACAAGAGCATGTAGATCTAGGCCTAGTCTACTTCAACATGCATGACATGTATGGTAGTGGATCCAGTTTCCGAACACTTTTCAGAAATCAATGATAGCAAATAAAATATCAAACGAATATCTGTCAAACTTATATAATGAATGCTCGAAGTCCTACAGAAAAAGAAGTTGATGGAATTTTAAAGACAACATAGATGTAACCCTTTCGAGACAATGGACCACATTTTGTGGTTTGGCTCAATAACTTATGATTCAGAACTCTGAAAAATATACCAGATGCACGAGTAGAAAGAGCAAAAAATTCTGCACACACTATGTCCATTTTTTGTTCCATGACCATATTGCGTTTGATGCCAGGAATTTTTAAAATGAGAATAAGCTTTGAAATCCTTAAATTGGCAACACATTGAGAGGTTCAAAATCATTGATTTTCATCAAAATAGGCAATTTTTCAACTTTTCGACAAAATTTTAACCCTATTTATTGTTCTCAAAGACATTACACCTTATTAGAACCATGCAGCACTAAAAGAAAAACATTATTGTTGCCAATTTGAAGATCGAAATGTGATTAATTTAGCCCTTGAATAATTCCTGTCCTGAAAGGGTTAATACGATATTCCCTTCCGAGTGAACCCCTTCCCAACGACGCAGCGTTTTGGTCCCTTGAAAAAGGTACTGTATTTCCGAACCCGGAGGGGGGGGGGGGGGGGGGGGGGCACTCACGTGTATTGGTGGTACGGGGACGCGCCGCTTTGATGACCCCCTTTTTCAGACCCCGATTTCCGTTCTCTAGATACTCAGTTCCGCTCATGAGCCGCTCAGCCCCGCTCTGAAGACCCCCGTTATGAAACATATCCGTTCGCATGCGGCCGGGAGCGTGGCGGAGGCAGTGGTCGCTCGACCTGGTCTCGCGCCCTAGGCCCTTTTGTCGCGCGAGCCTTGAAAACTGCTCCAGCTAGCTAGCTACTAGCTAGCTACTAGCGCTACACGGCGCGGGCGTGGCCCCCGGCGCGGCCCGTCCCGAGATCCTGCGATAGCGAAGGTGTACCGCCGATAAAGCGAGGTTAGTTTCGTAGTTCCCTATACCCTGTTTTTCACTCTGCCCAATAGATCATAGTTCCCAAGATCCCGTATTTTACACCTTGAAGTCAGTTCCTTAGACCCCCTTTTCAGGGATTCGTGAGGCACACCCCCGTCAAAATATAATCAGACTAGAGTCTAGAGTGCCCCCCCCCCCCCCGGGTTCCGAACGTGTGAAACCCATGGGAAAAAGACACCACCTTTGTTTCAATAGTGTGGTTTTCATACGCGTAGTCCCACGCGTATGAAAACCCATTTTAGGGGCTTAATTGTACGCGTTCGGTAATACAATCTGTTCGGAAATACAATCCATGACTTAGAATCTCTAGAGATTCTAGAATCCTATACAATAAAAATTGTTAAGGTTGAACTTGAAGGAAACTTTAAAACAGACAACCCCATGTCTTGAATTGATGCAAAACTGGGCCTAGCTGTAGGTTTTTAATGGCGCCCTCAACGACGCTCTGTGGTAGAGTCCAAAATTTGCAAATCATTCAGACTCGGTACACTGTCACTGCTCATATCATAAACCCATCATTCATGTTATCAAGAAAATAACAGGGATTGTTGATGGGCAGAGAGAATTGAGAACCAAGACTCACTATTAAAAAGGGGCTACACTAAACCCTACATGATTAAAAACGAACAATGAATAACGTTCGTTAGATTTCGGTGACAGTAAACTAAACGAACGGACAAGTAGATTCTGCACGCAAAACGTGTAGCACATTCAGACACAACACGACACGTAGGGAGGTTCACGCATGTAAATCGATGAAAATCACATCTTAAAAATTATCATCTTCAGATTATATGAGTCTGATAGTAAACTAGATTAATTTCTGTTAATATGATTATTATATTTTGAAATTTACTTATTTACCATTTTCGTAATATTGCCCTGATTTCAGGGTCTTTTGCGATAGCATCGGCTAAGGGCTGATCTTGAAGGGGAAAAGGCTACAACAATGATATTAAATTTTGTTGTAGAAAAAGATAATCAAAATTTCTATAAAAATAATACTTAAATCTTTCAGTAAATTATTGAGTAATAATATATTAAAAGCAGAATATAAGACTGCTGAATTTTATTTCTAATCCTTAATTAACTACAAAAATATCTTCCTTTTATGACAGCATGCCTCCACGTCACTTCTAGCCAATCAGCGCTCGCTATTTCCGAGAACCAATATGGCGGCTTGACGAAATTGTTTTGATTTGGATTGTAATGAGGCATGATCATGAGGAGCAGCAGAAATCTTACTGATACTTTCAACTGTAGTCATCATCTTCTTATTAATAGGTAATCCTTTTCTAAAAACGTCCTTTTTATATTGCAGTCAATTGATATACCGGTTGAGACCCACAGTCTTTAGGGACGAGCATGCCATTAGGCTTGCACTATAAGTTAGCAGTTGAGTTTGAGATCCATGGGCTTAGCCGGTGGGGCACAAGCGGGGCGACCCGGACCGGTTCACCCTGAGCTGCTAGGGTGGCATTGGGAGTCGGCCCGCCACTGAGCGCGAGCGGTCAATGATCGGCCGCAACACATTTTCAGTTTTCAAGTTCAAGTTCAAGTTTATTTATCTTTCTTCAGGATACATAAGATACATATGACCAATAAAATAATACATGTATGAGAAAATAGCTACATAGTAAATAATAACGATGATTTAACAACCTAACAGTAACAGGAAGAGAGTATGTATTATGTAACACTAACATGAATGAAGAAAGACGAGAGACCTAGGATTAGGAAAGCATAGCTTGTGAAATAAGGTCCCTCTCAAGGCGATTGCATGATAATTAATTTTCAAATTACTAGTAATATGGCTAACGACTAATTCTACCAAAAAAATATTCTACTTAAATGTAATAAATGCATTGTATTACATATGCGTATGATATCTTAAAAAAAGAGAAGAAAGTTATATGTATGGTCAGGGGTCCTAAAGCTACGCAGGTCCTAAAGCTACGCACCCCGCAAATACGCGCAATGCGACAAATTCAACGCGCCAAACTTTTGGTGTGACTGAGCAACGAGATTATCATTTACGTTCGCCAAAAAGAATGAGTAAATTTCCTTTATTTTTGGTGATATTATCACTAGACCCTATTTGCAAATTGGGATGAAATTCACGTCAGCTTAAGCTTAAAAATCAAGATTTGCATTCATTTATTACGTGTGCGTAGCTTTAGGACCCTTTCATTTTTTCGACCAAATTCGACATGGGTATCGACATCGACTTGAAAATTAATGTTATTGATATTTGTCCGTCATAATTTTCTCAGGAATTTAATTTAAGAGTATGTAGAACCAAGATATATAAAAGAAATTCGCATGAATCATTGAAAAGTGACTTTTTAGCCGCTGGAAACAAAGTGCGTAGCTTTAGGTCCCCCCATCATACAAAGGGGAAAGATAATTACATGACAAGATACATTTGAGAAAGGAAAAGAGAAGAGGGAAAGGAAAAATCATTGGGACAGAACGCACATTCACAAGACAAAAACAAACAGGAAAGTAGTTGACTATATACAGCAGTACATAATTAAAACCATTAACCTACCATTCTTCTGTTTTATCATGAGATTTCTCATTTAGAACAAAATGCATGTAAATTCTACTTTTAAGCCACAAAAAGTATTCAGTGATTAACACTATAGTCACCTAGAAGAATCAAATTTAATTTCCGCTTAAAGACTGGTAAACTTGCTGCCTGTTTTACACTAGAATCAAGTGAGTTCCAGAACCTTGGCCCAGTCCACACCAGAGTATTGATAACAAATTGAGTTCTCGAACGAGGCAGATGAAAATCTGATGCCTGTCTTGTTGAATAGTTATGTACCTGATTATTTTTTACAAATATCTTAGTCAAAGCTAATGGTATAGTTCCTTCATTAAGACTCTACATGAAAGAGCCCAACTGCAGATTATAAACATCCTCTGCCTTCAAAATTTTATGTTTCGAAAATAAACCATCTGTGTGGGCTCGGAAAGCAGCATTACACATTATCCTTACAACCCTCTTGAATAATGAGTAACCTCTCTAACTGAGTTTTGAGTGTTTTTCCCCATGCAAGTATACCATAATTTAAATATGGAAGAATTAGAGATGAGTACAATATAACGAGAATTTCCTCAGGAAAAACCGATTTCAACTTGTGTATTACTCCTGTATTCCTTGACAGCAACTTACATAGTTTATCAACATGACATTTCCAGTTCAATTGATCATCAATATGTAACCCAAGAAACTTAGTTGTTGAGACCTTTTCAATCTGTAGTATCTGTACCCCATTAAAGTACACATCACCAGGCAAAGACTTTAACGAGTTACTAAAGAACATGTAATTATTCTTTTGTACATTCAAAGACAGTTTGTTAGCATGAATCCATAATGTATCATTAGCTAATTCTGCCTTAACCGTATGTAAAAGTGTGTGTTGATTTTTATGAGAAAAGAAAACACTGGAATCATCAGCAAATAAAATGGAAGATAAAATATTGGATGAATATTGAAAATCATTGATATACAAAATAAATAGAAGTAGGCCAAGAAGAGACCCCTGCGGAACTCCACAGGTAACATCTTGTAACCCTGATACGATGCCATTAACTGAGACATACTGCCTTCTTTTACTTAAGTAACTTTCAAACCAGTCCAGAGCTGTGCCTCTCACCCCATAATGGAATAGTTTGCTCAGCAAAATTCTGTGGTCAACAGTGTCAAAAGCTTTGGAATAATCCAAAAATACACCAACAGTATGTTCATGACTATCTCGAGCATGAGAAATCTTATCCACAAAGTGCAGTATAGCATGAGTAGTTGTATGTTTTCCACAGAAACCAAATTGAAGAATTTCACAGTCCGACCATATATCAGTTTTTCAAGAATCTTTGAGAAGGCTGTTAGAAGGGATATTGGGCGGTAATTAGTCAATAGTTGTGGGTCACCTTTTTTAAAAACAGGTACGACTTTAGCGATCTTCATATTCATGGGTACAATACCTTGCAATATTGATAAATTATAGATATGATTGAGGGGTTGCACTATTCCCGAAATAACATTTTTGAGCAAATCATTAGTTATGTTGTCATGACCTGGACTTTTCTTCTTCTTCAAAGACCCAACTACAGTAAGAATTTCTTCAACATTTGTTGGGAATAAAAATAAACTGTCTGGAACAGGTTCTTTTAGGAAATCGCGGAATGTTTTATTGCACTCTGGAATGGCTTGGGACAAATTCGGACCAATACTACAAAAGTATTCATTAAACTTTTCCACTATGACTTTTTTATCCTCAACTAAAACTCCATCTACTTTTAGATTCCTTATATTTGGTATTTTCTTAGACGATTTAAATACATTTCTTATTATTTTCCATGTTCCTTGTGTGCTGTTTAGTGTTGCTTGAAATTGAACAGAATAATAATTTTTCTTTGCCGTTCTCAATATACTTGTGAGAGTATTTCTATAATTACAATAGTGACGGTATGATGTAGCTGTTTTGTTAACCGTATACTTATAATACAACTTATTTTTCTTATTAATGGACCTCAACATTGATTTTGTTACCCATGGCATACGTGGAGTTTTTTATGACTATTCTTATTAAACTTACATAATGGAATGTTATTATTATACAGTAATAAGAAACTGTTTAAAAATACATCAAAGGAATTTTCAACATTTTGATAAGATAATACATCACACCAATCAGTTGACAATAAGGCATCTCTCAATTTAGCAATGTTCTCAGGACTGCTTTTGCGAACATATCTGGTAGACACATTTCTACGTGAATTTCTGGCTAAATGAATTTTAGTATAAACGGGAAAGTGATCAGACAAGTCAGAAATTATTATCCCGGAACTGGGAAAAGGTTGCACATTACAAAAAATATTATCAATTAGAGTACATGAAGTATCCGTTATTCTTGTGGGCTTGATTATTAGGGGCATCAGTGAAAAGGATATCATCATATTCAGAAAATCATCATATTGACTATTTGTATCGCATTGCAGCAAATTTACATTCAAATCTCCCATTAGATACAGCGATTTATTATGTAATAATGGATTTGACAAAATCATGTGCATTTCATTTATAACCAGACCCAAGTTACTTTCTTTCCTGGAATTAAAACTTCGACAAAAAGCGTTTCCAATAAATCACTCATGTTACAAGAAAGTGATGATGGTTGGTTTGGAGGGGAAAGAAGACACCATCCAATATGGTAACGCTTTTGATGAAATGAACTGATGAAGCCCTAGACCCACTTATCCAATGAACAAGGTCAACTTATAGATCTAGACCTAGACCGAAAATTCTGTCTCTCGTTCGTTAGCTCTTAGACTTCACTAACTTAGACTGGTCGTATCACTCAGCTGTGCAAACCGACTACTCGCCGACGCGTAGTTGGAAAAATCGCAATAATTTGATTTTTCCTCATATAGACCCTATATAGATCTACATATGATTATTGAAATTGAATTGGTTAGGCCCAGGCTTAGGTATGTGACCAAAAAAAAAAATTTGTGGAATTACATTGTAACTTATATCATTGGAAAGGGCTTGAAAAACCATTTAAAATGGTACCGGTATATAAACCATACATGTAGCTCTACCGAGTCTACGACAAATATGAAGCGAGTTATGATTTCTTAGATATTAAAAATCTGGTTTAAATATCGCCATTGATTTACCATTGAGACCCCTCAAAATCTGTGACCGATCATGACCAGTATAGAGGATGGTCTTATCAAAAATGTAAAAATCATTCACTTTTCTAGATAAAACCTTAAGGAAAGAACATGTGATAGGGAAAGAAACTTCAATAATTTATTATTTGATCAATGTATAGACCCCCTGTAAGTAATTAATTAGTAATTATCAATTAGCAAATTAATTAGCTAATTATTCGTTAATGAGCTCACTGCCGCAAACAGACAAATTTCCGTAATTTCCTTATTATTTGGTATATTTTGATGGGATTTTCACCAAGTCATAGAGCATACATTACAAAAATAATTATTTTGTAATTCAGTTCTACTCATTAGAAAATTAATTGGTAGATTAATCACTTGTTGAAGAATCGCTGCAACAGGAAAAATCCTGTAACTTCATCAATATTTTGAATATTTTGATGGAATTTTTAACAGTATCTTAAGCAGAGTTCACTAGCAAGTTTCATGTTATCATTGTTCATGTCACTTGTAAACAAAATTTGTACCTTGTAGTTATGAAAAAAGATAAGTCCTCACATAGAAGGTCAGCAGCAAGTGCATAATACATGTATAACAAGATATTCTGTTTCTATGTCAATTTCTGTATTTTGTTATTAATATGAGTAATAATAAAATCACTTGAAATTCAACATAAAATTGAGTACGAGTGCATTCTTTAAGTTAGCACAGGCACATGAAGAGGCATTATGAACCTTCAGAAAAAGGAACCTTTGTAAAAACGAGTATAAAAACGAGTACCTCCCTTGGGATTTGCCACTGGGGTGTAGTGAAAGTGGACTTTCCTCAATGCAAATTCAAAGAGATATGTGATCTACGGATATGTAATCTTTTTTGTTTGTTTGCAGTTTTTACCATAGCCCATTTACGTTCTCCATACCTCTTTCTCTTTTCAAGCTTTCCAGAAGGAGATCAGTGTTACTTAGTTCTCCAGGGTTATTTTTTTTCACTGTTCATTATTCAACTTTTTTATGCAGATGGAAGAATGGGGTTGATATAAATAACTGAAGCAGCACCATGGCTCAAAGTAGTGATGAGGACTTTCTGTTGAAGAATGTGGCAGAACTGCGGCGGAAGCTCATTCGAACTGAACACAACTTACAACTCCTTCAGACACCAAGTAGAGATCACAGGTAGTGGCCTTTGGAATGAACTTGGGATAGGTATTCCTTTAATAACCCTTTGGATTTGTGCTGATCCAGCATTTTTAAAATTTTGATTGAAGGATACTTTGAAACTGATTTTCATGTATCAGGTTCTGTTATTATTCAACATTAAAAAAAGAATAAAGAAAAAAGAAAAAGAAAAATATAAATAAAAAATGCAAGTATTTATATCACAATGTTTGGGTACATGATCACATCTACTGGCCTTTCCAATGTGATATGTACTGGTTAGTGTGATATTGTATTGTTCAGCCTCCTTTTGTAAATATAGTGAGCTTTGACTACCATTTGTTTCATTAGAACAAGAAATTTCTTGAAGGAGAATTGTCTGCTCTACTGCTATCATATTATGAAGGTTGTACATGTATATTTGTAGATTCCTTCAAATTTTGATCTCCCATTCTTTGGCTTATAATAATCTTTTTTTTTTTTTATAGATATGTGGATGACTTTAAGTACGATGATGTTCAAGAAGAAGACGAGCGGGTGCCAGTCTTGACCCTAGATGACCTGACTCCTGATCGTTTGACCTTGTCGACATCATCCCTGAGGTCTGACCGCAGTGACTATAGCAGAAAGAGCTCTAGAAACTCGCGACCCTCGACCTCTCACCAGGAAAGTAGGAAATCAAAGGTGGGTTCCAACGGAGAAGCACTCTTAGGCTTATCAAGCTGCATGCAGCTTCAGAAATGCTTGTAAATTTCTATAGCACTTGAACAAAATACAAGGGGTTACAGAAATGAATGAAGCTTCAGGTAGAACAGTCCGATATAAACTATACACTAAACAGCAATTGAAATACAGTGGAGGGGTCAGCATAGGCCCTTGCCCTTTTTACGGCTAACTCCCAGTTATATATTTTGTTTGCAAAATTCAAATTTTTGCATTGTCATTTGTTTGGATCAGGATATGATAGCAGGGTATTTTTTGGATGACATACCAATCAGGTAATGATTATGCTTCAGAATGGCCATTGCTCAGTTGTGCCTTTGACTTCCAAACAAGCTCCATGCAAAGTTTATGGTTCAAATTTGCATCACCATTCTCATGATTAAAGGGAAATCCAACCTGAAAGAAAGAGGAAAATCAGAGAAGTAGATTCGAGAAAGTTTGAATGAAATCGGACAAGCAACAAGAGAGTTATGAATTCTTGAAAATTGTAATCACTATTCATACAGGAGTTTCAAATTGGCCGAATCGATAATGTCACTGTGATGTAGTGGCGGACAACTCCCCCATTTGCTCCTACACACAAAATGACTAAAATGTCATTTTTGTCAAAATGTTTACTCGGTAGGATCTTTTTCTTTTATGAAGACCTATAACAATATGTTATCTACAATATATATTTTGAGTACTGCCCTGAGGGAAAAGGCGCTTAGGAGAAATCAGCAAACTAATGATATTTCAGTGTACAACAAGCGGGAGAGTTTTTCACCACTGTCACAATCGACTCACTAAATTGCCGATTTGAGATTCACATAGATTTAGTGATCTCATTTTTCAAACATCCAAACTTTCTTATTCCTTTCGAACTTTCTTTTGAACTTTCAACATCCTTTTTTTTCTTATTTTTCTGCTTACACTCAAATCATTTTATTACCAAGGTTGGATTGCCCTTTATTAAAAGGGAAGGTTGGGTTCTGGGAAAGGTAAAAAATAATTTGTGAGCTTTCTCATTCTTATTATGTTAGTTTGGAAGTTAATCATAGTAAAAATGTCCCCTCAAAAAGAATCGCTATTCAAATGAGCTCACATTCAAAATATGACAAGAAACAGCTGAAATGTTTGGGCTGAACCTTTGTGTGTAATCCCATATACACATTTTTTTTGTGCAGTGCATGTAACTCTCAGCAAGATTGAGTCAATTTCTTATCATTTTGATGATTCCAAAACCTTACAGCATACACCAATTCCTATGTGCTATATAATCAACCTTTCCCAATTGCTTTGAGACATTTCTTTCACAATTCAGTCTCATGACCAGAACTCAACTTTATCTTTAGCCTCATACATGTATGAAATTTCCAAAATCATGTTGGTTTTTCTCTGATCAGTATGAAAGTGACCAAGACATTTCAGCCCAGCCCTCTTCCTCTTCTCTGATGGGTGCGTGTGCCCTTGATCAGGATACGACGGAGAACCGCCATCTGCGCAAGAAGCTCAAGGCACTCCGAGAAGAGAACAGCATGCTGGTGGGTGAGAACCACAGTCTGCAGAACAAAATAGAGAGCTCCCAGTATGAACTTAGACTCACCAAAGGCCAGGTAAGACATGATAAGGGCCATTGTGTGTTCACACCTGTAGGACAAGCTGATTACAGTGTTTCTTGGAAAGACCTGTATTTAAAAAATAGATCACAGTGTTAGATGGTGTACATGAGACTTTAAAGGTAATGTTTAGTTTTGGTACTAAGATGCTAAAATACAAATGATGATTTCACCTCCTAAAGTGAAATATTTCACAAAAGAGAGGTAAAAATTAATTCATATACTGGGCCAGGGATATAAACTCCCAACAACTGCAGTCTGCATTATACACTATAACACGTGCAAAAATCTATGAGGATTATGTGTCATCCACAGACAGTGACACACATGCTCTCCACGCAAAGCCCCGAGACTGTTGCTTGAGGAGCCATCGGGGTGGAAAGGTTCTAGCGTAGGGTAGTATGTTACGGTGGTCTAACTTCCTTACAGATATTTACACTAAAATTCACCGGAAATCATTGATGGAATGCCACATGATCTCGTACAAACCTTTTCGATACAAGTAGAAGTACATGAGACTATGCTGAACACGTTTCTTTTGAATTTCCTTTTTGCTACCAAAACTGTCCATGTGCTTTCAAATAGTCTGCATTCTGCTGGTTAAAATACCAGAACAAGTCAAAGAGCTCCCAGCAGAACTTGTGACCCATATGTTGTTGATTCTTCTTTTTGATTTTTTAGCTGAAGATGTTAGGCGTTGAGGTTGATGGGAGTAGATCAACCATCACAGGCTTGAAGAAGAAATGTGAATCTCTCAAGACAGAACTCAAGATCAACAGCTCTGCCCTCAGGTAAGAGAGAGAGAGAGAGAGAGAGAGAGAGAGAGAGAGAGATAAAGATAGAGAGAGAGAGAGTAATTCAGAGATATTTATAGTACAATTTATAATACAGGCTTGAAGAAGAAATGTGAATCTCTCAAGACAGAACTCAAGGTCAACAGCTCAGCCCTCAGGTGAGAGAGAGAGAGAGAGAGCTCTGCCCTCAGGTAAGAGAGAGAGAGAGAGAGAGTAATTCAGAGATATTTATAGTACAATTTATAATACAGGCTTGAAGAAGAAATGTGAATCTCTCAAGACAGAACTCAAGGTCAACAGCTCAGCCCTCAGGTGAGAGAGAGAGAGCTTGAGAGATATCAAAAGAAAGAGAGAGAGAGTAATTCAGAGTTATTTATAACTTGTAATACAGGCTTGAAGGAGAAATGTGAATCTCTCAAGACAGAACTCAAGGTCAATAGCTCTGCCCTCAGGTGAGAGAGAGAGAGAGCAATAAAGAAAGAGAGAGAGAGAGTAATTCAGAGTTATTTATAATACAAATATAATACAAATATAATTAATTTAAAATATTAAAGTTATTGCTTATATAAATATGATCCATTCAAAGTTTGCAACATGATAATTTTCCTAAAAACTTTCAGGGATTTTTTTATCGGGGTTGGGGGGAAATTCTAAGAAAAGTTAACAAACACTGTCTCTGAACCACTTTATTAATTTTTTTTTCTTTTCACTTTTTGAGCCATTTGCTTTTCTCTGTTTTTCCCCACCTGAAGACAGGCTAGATTTGTATTTACTAGGGGCCTTTCTTGTGCACAACTATTGTCGCTTCACCAATTAATGCCATTTACTTCATGCCTATTTTTGTGTAGTTATTAACCCTTTCGAGACAATCCACCATGTTTTGTGGTTTCACTCATTAACTTTTGATTCAGAGCTCTAAAAAATATACCAGATGCATGAGTAGAAAGAGAAAAAAAATTCTGCACACACTATGTCCATCTTTATTGCATGACCCTATTTCGTTTGATGGCAGAAATTTAAAAAATAAGTATTAGTGAATATGCTTTGAAATCTTTAAATTGGTAACATATTGAGAGGTTCAAAATAACTGTTTTTCATCAAACTTGGCAATGTTTTCCACTTTTCAACAGAGTCCCTAACCATGTTTTTCGTTTTCAATGACATTACATTTTATTTGAACCATGTAGCACTAAAAGAAAAATGTTATTGTTGCCAATTTGAAGAACAAAATGTGATCAATTTAGCCCTTAAATAATTCCTGTCCTGAAAGGGTTAAAAGGAGATTTGGTTCCTTACAGAATGGCCGAGAAGAGTCTGGATGAGAGCGGTAGGCAACTGTCAGACAAAGAATCTCTCGTTCAGAGACATCGCCAGGAAATGAAGAAGATCCGCTCAGAGCTCCTTGAAGAACAAAAACTCGGAGAAAGGTAAGGTAATTCTGTTCAAGTATGACTCGTGGAATTCCTTCCTCATGAATCTTTTTTTTGTTTCTTGAGTATCAGGTGGTTTATAAGAATTAATCTAGAATTTTCTTCAAGGAAGCACAGAATTGGTTCGAAAGAAGTGTTCTGTTGATCTGTAGGCCTCTGATTTTGGAGGCATAATAATTTGTTCTAGCACTGTTAATTGCAACCACAATATTGTCTTGTATAAAAATATGTAGGTACGCATTGCACAAAGTAAAGATGGTGCATAAATGATGTGAGGGCATCCTTGTATTGACAGGTAAAAATATCTGCTGAGAATGGACTAGTGCTAAACTTTTCTTAAGAATTATTATTGTTTGGTGTACAAGTAGGCTCAATTTTCATCAGTTGAAATGTGTATGTAACTGATTTAACTTTAGTACGAGTTAATGCTATTTTCAGATTAGTTGGATTAATTGTCTGATGGTCTTTATTTTTGAATCAAATCCCTGTGATAGTGCTCTTGTTTCAGCTATTATTCCTGAAATATCAACATGTAGTCATATACTGCCATGCAGTATCCTGAGATAAACATTTCGAACTCAATGGCAACAAGGACCTTTTTTTTTCACCTTGCCTTTCTAATTTTCACTGTCGTTCTTTTCATCAGGATGGAGATGCAGAGAAACGAAACTGCGGAAAAACTTGAAGAACTAAGTGAGCAGCTTGAAAATTACAGATCAGACACCCAGGATCAACTTAGAAAGGTGATCCAATCTTATATAAATATATGGCATTTAAAGCTCCTAGATAGTCTCAGCAAAAATCATACTGGCAAGAAACTTATCTAACATAGTCCCATACTATTCTCCTTTTATCATAAGGCACATGTACAAGATTATTTAACATTCCATTCACGATTTCAAACAAATTTTAGTGTAAATATCTGTAAGAAACGCTTGGTAACGGCTTTTCACTGCCTCACGCTGAGACCATATCCACCCGAAGGGTTCCCCACACAATAAACCCAGCGCTTCGCACTATGTGTAGCGTATTCTATAACACACAGCAATCCTCGTGTGAGTAATGTGTGTGGCCGTTGTTTGAATTTACATCCCCTCTTTTTGGGGCCAGGGATTTTTATTCTTTTCACCTCTAATTCGATAGATATTTCACTTAAGGAGGAAAAAACTTCACAGCATCTTAGATATGTTAGTACCCTGCTATTTATTAAGTAAATTCAAAGAAATCTCACGAAAAGTTTTTGAGGGCTTCCCAAAACCTTTAAGGATATTAGCTGTTCTCAATCAACCAACCAACTAGTCCCTACACCTCCTTGTTTGAGTCTTTATCAGGCTTCATATTGTACAGAACTTTTCTTACTCCAACGATTCTGGGCCTCCTTTCAGGCTTGTTGGGTATAATCAATTGGTATCCCTCGATGGTTTTGCTGTCTATTTTCTGTTATAGTTTAATATATTTTTATTGTGCTTTATATTCTTGAATGATTTTTTTGCATGGTTCATTTTTCACTGCAGCTGGCAGCTTCTGAGGAGCATCTGAGAGGCAGTCTGGAGCACTGTGACCGTGAAAGGGAAGAGTTATTAGAGAGGGCTACCTCCCTGGAGGAAGACCTACAGGATGCTAGAGATGAGATTAGGTGAGTCCTACTACCCACTTTCAAATGGCATTCAAAGATATTGGCAGGGAGGTTTTGGGGGGGGATGGTAGGGATAGGATTGAATAGTCCTTTTCATATTACTGATTGGATGGGTTTGCTGGGGAGCGTTTCATCAAGCGTTTTGTCAGTGATTTTTACCGACAACTGTTATAAGCTACTGAAATCCTTGCATCTGATTGGCTGAGAGCAAATTTGTCAGTAAAAGTCACTGACAAAATGCTTTATGAAACGCTCCCCTGGTTCCTTAAAGAGAAGGTTGAGTTCTGGGAGAGGTGAAAAAATGGTATGTGGCTGGAATGCTCCCCAGGGAGAGGAGAATGTGCACACAATGTGTGTAGGCAAGCCTCGTTCTGATAACTGGGGAATATATCTTTAACATGCTTAGAGACATTTTAGATGTGTTATGTTCTGCATAAATCCAGAATATCGTTATATATAATAATTAATACGCTAAGGCGACGCGGGAGGTCCCGCGCCCACCCCGATTGACTTTGCACGCGCTGCAGGAGGGGGTCCGTTGGACTCTATAGAATTTTTTCCCGCTGCCCACCGCGAGCCGCCTTCCGTCCTGACCGGTCGGCCTGGCCGTCCGCATGGTTGTCGCCCCCTTCGCGTTGCACGACGACGTCGCGTTGGCAGCAGGTGAGCGATCTCCTGAACGACCAAACCCCATTGGCCCGCGTGCTTTGCCTCGCCGTCGACCGAATCAGACGACGACTGCGCGTGCGTCCGGCGAACGGTACGTAGTGCAGACTCTGTATCTCTCACCGGGGGAACTCACGTAAGAAAATAATTATGCCATGGGTATGTTCAATAGAGGTCCGTGGTATGCACGTACGATTTGTATCATAGTCCGCTTTGTGATTAAGTATACCATATAGGAGCAGCACCCACCAGACTGCGGTGCAATCTAAATGCAAGCTCAATGCATGCGACGCGATTGCATACAACCATAATAGACCTAGGCGGGCATACGATACAACGTATACACTGAATGCACATCACTCAACATGAGTTGACCGGGAATTCCAGAGCGAACTCATACATTCTAAAGATGATTTTGGACGTGAGTTACATTATTTTGAACTAAATAATGTTAGAAACTGTATTAACAGACTTTGTGTATCCCTTTGTTCTCTGTATAGTTAACTGATGAAATTCTTCTCTTTTTAGCCGGACTCTGTCATTTGTCTGTCTCGGCGTCGTTGCACTCTGCTCTGAGCTAGCGGTACCAGCACTGCAGCCTTTGCTACCTTTGCTGCATGAACTCCGGGGGAAGAAACCTGCAGTGAGTGACGTTGTTGAGAACAAAAAATGTTTGAGTACAGTATTTGTGGGCTCTGTTTTTCCCTATTCGATCTGTATTTAGTTGAAAACTGATTACATTCTTCATTACAACGCTGGTAATCTGTCATCACGGCAGTGCACACAGTCTTAGGCTGAGCTGTAGTACGACTTGGCTGGTTGAACTCCCAGCGAAATGTCTAGCAGTAAATTACTGAGCGCTGCTTATTTCAAGATTGAAAATAGTATACTTGCCATTTTCTTTTAACTACAGTTAACATTTGACGATGAATTTATCCTACCGTATGTCAGAGCAGTGGCGTATCCAGGATTTTTTAAAGGGGATGGTTTTTACTCCAAAATTCTCTGACAAGCAAAAAAAAAAAATCAAAAAAAAAAGTTTTTTTTTTTTTTGGGGGGGGAGTCTTTTTATTCAAAAATTATCTGACAAGCAAAAAAAAAAAAAAAGGGTTATCAGGAATTCTAAAGGGGGTGTTTTATCTTCAAATAACACCAAACGGGGGCTGTTTGAACACCTAAAACACCCAAAACACCCCCTTGGTACGCGCATGTGTCAGAGTAGATTATATACATTACTTGAATTTTAAAGCCCGCACTGCAGTAAATGCCTCACTGGGTTTCTTATTTCAAGATTGGAAACAGGTTAGGCCGAATACACCTGTATTCATTTTTTATTCGATGGTAAATTCATCTTATTTGAGTATATTCTACATCTATTTTGTTTCTTTAAAAAAGAGTTTGAGGGGCAAACATTATGCTAGGAGCGTTATTCCATTGAAGTCATGGGCGTATAGATATAGCGGACATGGGGGTGGGGATATGTGAATGCATCATTCATTTTTTTTTTTTTTTTTTTTTTTCATTGTAGAAAAATAAACTCACAGTATAGATAGCACTAGCAGGGGTGAAGGATGGGACGGGTGACGCGGGATTATGTGAATGCATCAATCATTTTTATTTTCATTGTATTTGGGACCTTTCTATGCCACTGGCTGGAGTAGAGTGAGGGCAGGGGCATGATAGGGCCTGCCTTCACTATCCACCATGTCCAATGGCGGATCCAGTATTTTGTGAGGGAGGGGGCCAGCGCCGGATTAATGATTTTGTGATAGGAGGGGGCCCAATATTCGGAAATTCATACTTCTATTTTTTAAATACTTTTAATGTGTATTGTAGGATGTGATTGAACGCATGTATTGCTCATACATGTAAGTGTCTCATTGAATTTGAGAGTTATAATATGTGTAGGTGAATCTTCGCTCGATTACTTTTAGAAAATATATAACTACCAATTTCTAACTAAAATTGTATTTCTTGCTATAGACTAAGTAATGAGCGACCTCTACGATGACAATATTCCATACACATAACTAGGCCATTAAAGGGAAATCCAACCTTAATAGCAAGTTACTTTGAAAGAAAGAGGAAAAATCAGAGAAGCAGATTGGCCAAAGTTTGAACGAAATCGGACAAGCAATAAGAAAGTTATGAATTTTTGAAAGTTGTAATCACTATACATATGGGAATTTCAAATTGGCCGAATAGGTAATGTCACTGTGATGTAGCTGTGGACAACTCCCCCATTCGCTCCAACACACAAAATGACTAAAATGTCACTTTTTTCAAAAATGTATTACTCAGTAGGATCTTTTTCTTTCATGAGGACCTATAACAATATGCTATCCCCAATGTATTTTGAGGACTGCCCCGAGGGTAAAAGCGCCCCAAAGAAAACTGCAAATTAATGAAATTTTTGTGTAGAACAAACGGGAGAGTTGTCCACAAAAATGTCACAATCGACTCATCAAATTGCCAATTTGAGATTCGCATAGATGTAGTGATCTCATTTTTCAAACATCCATAACTTTTTTAGTCCTTGTCCGATTTCTTTCAAACTTTCACCATCCTTTTTTTTGTTGAATTTTTCTGCTTTCACACAAATCAACTTATTACCAAGGTAGGATTGCCCTTTAACTTGCTAATTAATTTTACAACTATATTTAAGTTCTCATGTAATAAAACAATAAGCTAAATGGAAACACTAACATCATGTCAAAAGAAAGTCTTTTATCTCTATTCCACTCTCTCTCTCTTTCTGTTGTTTAAATTCTCTACATCCATTTCTCTCTCTTCCTGTTTGTCTACCACCACTCTCTCTCCTTCTCTCTCTCCCTCCCCCTTGATGTCATAATGATATCTAACATGTAATTAAAATATATTCTGTACATTACATAACATTATACAATATTTTTAACTGAGTATGTGGGTATGTTTGACTAAGTAATTGTGATCATGAGCACGTATGCGTGATAATTTCATTAACAAAAAAATAATAAACTCACAAGAATGTAGACATCGATTGTGAAAATGTTGAGAGTACAATGTAAAAAGTGAACCCGTGGATTTCCACGGGTCCCGCTAGTTAGTATTATTATTGTTATTATCACTAATATCCTTTCTCTCTCTCTCTCTCTTTTGCTCTTTCTTCTCCACATCTCTTTTCTTTCTCTTGTATCCTTCTCCTTATTTCCCCATTATCATCATCCTTCCCCCTCCCCCTCCTCCCCTTCGCTCTCTCTCTCTGTCTGTCTGTCTGTCTCTGTGTCTGTCTTCTTGATCAACAGAACCTTAAGGGAGTCGAGTAACAAGCTGAGCCACACAGAGACAGCCCTCAGAGGCTCCAGGCAGGAGGCACATGAGCATGTCACCAAGATCCAGGACCTGGAGGCAGCACTCCTCAACCGAGACAGGGAGAACAAGGATCTTACTGAACTGACTGCCAGGCAGAGTGAGCGGCTAGCGGAGTGTCAGAGAGACATCGAGAACAGCCGTGAACAGCTTCAGAAGTTGGAACAAGTGGTTGCAAGGAATGCTGCAAGACAGGTGAGGATTATAGGTAAAAACAAGTGCAGAGAGATGACCCAAGGGAAATGAGTATAGACAGGTGATCTTTATATACATGTTACTGGTTGTAAATAGGCAGGGTGTTTTCTTGGCATGCTTGAATGAGCAAAACCACATGAGGAAAGTTAGGAAAGTAGCCTTAAAAACAGAGGTTGCATGAAGGCAATTTTTAGGGGCTGTTGTGTTCATGGTGGTTGTGGAGTGTAAAATTAATAGGCCCCACTTCCTGGATACCCCAGCAATGCCTGGCATGGAACAGAAATATTGATGACTGTGGTGCATGACTTATTGTTCGGTGATGAAATATTGATACGATATCTGTGGACAAGTCAAAAAGATGGTGCTGGAGACATTACTCATCTGTTATTAAGTTTTACATATCTACAGTTTCATTCCTCTCTGTGTTTATAAATAATGATTGTAACCTGGAGTATGTACATGTATTTTAGAATGATATCATTTTCACATTACTTCACTTGTTCACTAGCTGATAATGCTTTATGTAATAATATTTTGTGTTTATTTTTTGTAGGGCTACCAAGGAAAAATGTCCAGTGAGAGGCGTCAGTTTGATGATCTCGTTTCTACTCAATCTGCAGGTCTGGCCAGAGATTCTGGCTTTGAAACTGATATGGATGTAGCATCTACCAGCAGTCACACCATCGTTTCTGAGCTCAGGTATGTTGTTAACACTCTTATCATCAGTTGTGTATAAACAAAGTGATAAGAGGCATGATACAGTGGTAGAGCAGTGGTCTTTGTGTCAGGAGGTTTAGGGTTCAAAACCGTGCCAGTGCACTTTAAAATGAAGTCATTATTCTGCTATTACCTATCAGATAGGACTTCAAGATATAGAGCCACTTGTTACTAATCCACAAACAAATACTTGCTTTTTCTTCAGTGAGTTGAAATAAGACATAAACATCATTTACAAAATTAAACATTCT
>CM046848.1:2350813-2518456 GCA_025618425.1 Heliocidaris tuberculata
AGGGTGTGCCGCAGCCGCCCTCGAAACGGGGGTCTAAGGAACTGACTAGGCCCTAGGGTCTTTGGAACGGTGGATCTATACCCAGCTGAGCGAAAAAACATGGGCTAAGGAACTACGGCATTAGTGTGGGGATTCTATATTGCATTCATACATGCAATTGCGCAAGCCAGTGAATGGACGTACATACGCGAGAGCTAGGGAACGGGGCGCGTCGGGGGAAACGGAGGAAGACGAGCGCTTATTGCTCCGGCCGGGTATCTTGAGAACGCGTGAGAAGTGTGAGAACGGCACTTTATGGAAAAAAAGGGGTCGTCAAAGCGGCACATACGGCACATACCCGTCTGTCCAATTATGTTCAGTGCCCCCCCCCCCCCCGGGGTACAGCCATACAACTTCCTTCTGAAAGTTTGGTCCATATGTATCAAAACACAAAAACAAAACAAAAATTGCCCGTCGGGATGGATTGTCACTTTATAATGAACTTCAGAAATGCTAAAACAAGTTTGAAAATTTTGAAATAAATAATAGAAACACATTTATACAATTCTATAGAAATGCCAAGCTGCAATGGCTGTATGCAGTGGGGAGGGGTATTAAAGAAAAACTGTCTGAAATCTTCCGTGTATTTGACATCGTGTTAGGGTAGGGCTATTAAACGTATAGACGAACTCATCGAAAATCTTGTGTATTAATTTTCGAACATTCGAGTTTCCCCTTGGGTTCCTCAATCTGATTAGTTACGAAGGCAATGCATGAAATACATGCATTTTCTTGCATTTTCGAGCTTTTTTTGTTTACTTGTATCAGTAACTGTATGATAAATTCTTCATAACCCGACCCCCCCCCCCTTCCCCCTAGACAAAAAAAAATAAATAAATAATAATAATACAGTTTGTTGAACACCGAACATGGGCTCGGTGATTGATAGCCTTTTGACAAGGCCTCGTGACTTGGCTATTTTCCTCGTCATGCTGTGCCTGAGATGAGACTAGCCGGCGACGAAAAGAATCAACACGGCCCGGGTGAACGCGCGATCGAGCGACTTTAGTCGCGAGGCCTTTTGGAACCTGGGTTTCCATCGTCCGATATGAATTATTCACGAGTTGACATTCGTATGCTAACACGCCTACCGAGGATTATCGACCAATCACAACGGTATCTGCGGGGCTTGCTTTCCATGATTGATGTAGCTTGCACGGGGTGCCGATATGAAGGCGAATTTGCATACCAAATTTATGCTGACGTCATGCAAAGATACGTTCGCTGATTGGCTCCTACCTATAAGGTAGCAGATCCTCGCTATATAGGAACAAGGGATAGCATAGGAAATACAGGCCAGGTTCCAAAAGGCCCTCGCGACTCACGTCGCTCGATCGCGCATTCACCGGGCTGGGCGGCTAGTCTTGTTATGCAGCCACTACTAGCTTACTTGCCGAGAAAAATAGCCAAGTCACGAGGGCCTTGTCAATAGGCTAGGTGATTGACAGCTACATCCATTTGGACACGAACTCGAAACTGATAATGAATAGTGTCTACATAATGTATTTGCAAAACGTCATCTACATGGAAATTCGAGTGATTAGTCAGATTTTGTTAATGAGGCGCTCAACATTCCAGTGTCCATCTAGTTCGTCCGAATTTCAGCCGGAAATGACAATTACATTTCTGTGTAAATCACCCGTGGGTGAACTAAATTAGGTATGTGACCATCATTTCAGATCATGTGTGCAATCTGGACCTAACTAAATACAAACCACTGCTGTCGTGGAAATTTCTGCCGCTTATGTACATGTAGATCAATCCGATACACCTTGGCTCACAATTTCCTACGAATTGCTAAACGACATAAGATGTGATTTTGTTTTTAATTTTAAAAATTCAAGCCATCATACTCTTTGTTTTGGGGCATTGTACATCAAACAAAATGGCACTCCAACGATTTCCCCCCAACACGAATTCACCAACAGTGGTTCCCTCCTTCGTCTCACCAGCTATAATATCCTGGACGGATTTCCTGATAGCTTTCATCGGTTTTTTCGTGATTATTGTTACCGTAACGGGAAATATCTTAGTGATTGTTTCCTACTGGCAAGATCGTCATATTCGGAGCATCCCCGGTAATCGATTTATCCTCAGCCTATCTGTTGCGGACTTGATGGTCGGCTGCGTGTCACTACCCCTGTACTTACAAAATTTTATTCTGAAGCGCTGGCTTCTTGGAGACATCCTTTGCAAACTATATTCCGCGTTCGATTACTTTGTAGTCACCGTTGGTGTCCTGACTGTGATTAACATCAGTCTGGATCGTTACTGGATTGTGATCAAGAATTTGAAGTACAGATCATTTTTAACCAAACGGAGATCGCGGGTTATGATTATCACGAGCTGGCTTGCTTCACTGCTCGTCATTCCAACTCTCCTGTTGTCATGGCCGTCGATAAATGGAGAGGAAGACCAGTACCATTTCGGAATCTGCGGTGCCCAGATTATCCGGAGTTCTCTGGGTTCTGTGTTAATTGTTATCATCCAAGTCATACTTCCCTCAGTATGTATCATTTACCTAAACATCTCTATATTCATTCGCATTTGTTTACAAGACAGACGTTTTAGAGGGGACAGGAGCAGTAAGTATCTTGGAAAGGCAACTACTTCTCACACACCGGAGGTTTTAGGGAATGACACAAAAGATTTCACCATGGCAAATGAGGTAGAATCCACCACTAACGTTGTGCCAGGCATATGTGAAAATGACGCTGTTCAAGGAGGAGCTACATGTAGTCATACTGGAGACAAATCATATAGCGGAAATCGCTTAGATCACATTGGAGTCGTCAATGAGGCATTTGCTGAATCTGAATCAGATGTTGATTTAAACAAACATGAAAGAAAATGCCAAGACATTGGGTTCGGCATCGCTGTTCCATCAATTAGTGTTGCTATAGAAGAGTGCAAAGCAGACCATGTCCATAGCGATATCGAGGGCGTTGATACCTCACCAGAAAATATGGAAAGGTCAATATGCAACATACCGTCTATCCAGAGTAAAACTTGTTCCAATATCAGCTTGACTCTTGACAAAACCTGTCAATCTCGAGAGCTGAATCTTAGAGAAACTCCAGAACCGAGACTCGCAAAACAGCCGTCACATCGATTCCGCATTCATGAAACTCGACAAGTTTCCAGGATCCAACATGCTGCGTTGATGCTGAGTACGTTGCTTCTTGCTTTTGTAATCTGCTGGACGCCATTTGCTGCAATTCGCATCTATGATGCTTTTTGTGAAGGGGAATCCCTGAATCGGTTTGCCACGGAACTGACTGGCAATCTGGTTTGGTTGAACTCGACTGTAAATCCAATTATTTACGCTGTGACAAATCCACGATTCCGGAAGAATTTCATTCGCCTCCTCCATATGAGAGCGTGTTGCCGAAATAACTAAGAACGAACCGGGAGTCGGATTAATTTATTTAAACTTACAGATAAATAACTTAGAATTCAGTTATACAAGCGTTGAAACTCACAAAAATGGAAAAACGTCATTCCTCCTGGATTTACCGTGTTGCAGATATTTATATAATATTGAATGGCCTTGAGTGGGATACTATACAAATATGGCACTCGAGGATCTGGCTTAAACTATTCGCATCGAAGGAACACCAAATTGTACTATTCTCCCGAGGGCAATCGGCCCGAGGGAGAATAGTACTATTTAGTGTTCTTGAGTGCGAATAGTTTTAGCTTGTTCCGAGAATGAGCCATTGTATATTTGTTTTATATCCGTCATCTTGAACAAAAGCTTAATTCTACTCATCTACTTGATCATCTTGGGTGGTATTCTGAGATTTATTTTATTGAGATTTTAGTGAGATAATTTTAATTGTCATAACAAAATGTACGCTTACGGCGCATCATAGGTTAACGCTTGCGCAAAAGTGGCTGCGTACGCGGAATTCATCTGCGCAAACACCAGTGAAATGTTGCAATTTGAAATTTGTTATGACAATTAAAATCTTTTCACTAAAATCAAGATAAAATAAATCTCAGAATACCACCCCTGCACTGTAGGGTATGATAGACCGCACACGTATACACAAACATTGAAGTTTGAAGAAGGGGTGAATTTGCGTGGGTATCAAACGCGTAATGATGACATCATTACGCATGCCTAAAACAATAGATACGCGCAAATGAATGTCGTCACAATATAGTACGCGCTCAGGCTGAGCAGGTGCCTATGGGGGGGGGGGGGGAGGGGCGGAAAAATGCATAGTTCTTTTTTTCCCGCTGATGCCATCGAATAGTTCATTTTTTCCCTCTGGTGATGGGGAAAAGAATGAACTATTCGATGACGTCAGCAGGAAAAACGAAGAAAGACGGCAAGAAACGGCTTTTCTGGTAAAACTATTCATTTTCTTGTTGTCTACACTCCTAATGCAACAATCTTACGATGATGGATATAAAAGGATATATCGCACGAGCCATGAGCATATTTCACGAGTCGGCACGAGTTAAATATTTTCAAAGCGAGTACGATATATCCATGTGTCCCACGAAAGAAAAGCCATTCAATATTATTGTTATTAATTGTATGATACCTAGTTACTCAATTTTCACCATTACGTCTTTATGTTTTTGTATTGACTCCAACATAAAACACAGGTAGAAAAACATTTTTGTCCTTACCCAAGCATCTTGCAAGAGCTGCGCGCATACATCCATTGTCTAAACCTTTGTGTATTTAAGTGCATATTCACTTTTTTACGCGTCACGTATGCGCACCCATAGACAAATTAAATAGTATAGACGAAAAGGTAGCACGCGCAGATTTGCCTCATTTGCATATAAGCTACAGCGTCACCATTCAATCTAAGCGTATTTCAGCGTATTTAGGCTCCGCCCCCCGAGAGACATTTCATATCTCCCGAAGCCTCCATTAACATAAAAATCCGTTTTCACTTCATGCATTATTTATTTTTGCTTTGCGTATCCCGACAATATTCGGTTCTGATTGGACCTTACCTCATGAATATTACAATTATCCAGAAGTATTAATCGACAAATATAACCTTTTTAGTCACTTCCGCTGTGTATTAAGTCAATGTAATGACGTCACCCGCACGAAGTGTGAAATTCTTGTGAAACGTTTACCGGTACGTGAGTACATATAATTACGCTTAAATTTCATAAATAAAATAACATTCATATGAATTACTACCAATGTGAGGGATCTCCTGGAATTTCTGTACATTTTGAAAGTATTTGAAAGTACTGTATGCTATAAAAATGTGGGCAATATGTTGTCAAATTTTCATTACATTTTCTATCGTTTTGAGCTTATGTTACTTTCAGCTCGATTGCCATTACCACCCCTGCCACAAGTTGACAGCTTACCGGGAGTTTCGGGCGGGACCGTATCATAAAATCAAATACATTAACATACATTTTCATCCCCATCAATGTCAATGACAGTGATCCAAACTAACTGTTGGAACAAATAATTTCAAACTTAGTCGGAAAAATATCTGGTATGACTCTAATGTGACAGTACCATATCTAGGACCAGGTGGCTTGTCGAGATTAATTTAGTTTTTCAAGCTCTGGTGTGAAGATTTCAGCAGTTCACAAGTTCCATGATTTTGATTTTATGTCTAAAATAGAGTAGAATGTAACTTAGACCTATCGTAGATCTGCATTTCAAATTTAGTTGATTGGGCCAAACTTCTTTGACAAATCGGTTATCTAAGTTAGATGTAGACATCTAGTTAAAGGGGGTACCCAATGCTGAAACAATGTTAGTTCATTTAAAAGATCATGATTTTATTAGAAGAAAATCATCTGCCTTAAATTTTTTTTTTAATTCGTGTTGCCAGAAAATCCCCGAAATATGGTAAGATTTCAGGATATTTTGGCCCCTCAGCTGTGTCCCAATTTCAGCTAGGTAACCACAATGACGTCAAAGTGGTTACCTTGTCGCGCAATTATAGCAAAATGCGCGCAAGGTGTAATGCATTTTGTACAGTCTAGCGCGCAACACATCTGCAATACGCGAACGAATTTTTAAAAAACTTAAGGCAGATGATTTTCTGCTAATAAAATCATGATCTTTTAAATGAACTAACATTGTTTCAGCATTGGGTACCCCCTTTAAGCTAGATCTGACAGTTTAATAGACCCAACAAGTTAGGCTGGAATAGATGTAGGCCTAGACCTCTAAGTTAGATCTAACTAAAGGTCTAACTGTTAGATCTACTGATGATTTTTGTTGTTGTTGTTGTAGGGCCTATATATATATATATATATATATGTATATATATATATATATATATATGTATATATATATATATATATATATGTATATATATATATATATATATATATGTATATATATATATATATATATATATATAAAACACGATAAAAACTACTCTCGAAAAATCAACTGAAGGCAATTTCAATAGCCCTGTCTATCACCTTTAGAAATGTGCGAACATTACAATGGCATATTACGTAATCCGAACCTGATTTCTATGGGCAGTACGATAGGCCTTTGAAATTGCCATTGAGTTTATTTTTCGAAAGTAGTTTTTATCGTGTTTTATATATATATATATATATATATATATATCTATATTGGGGGGAGGGGGCATGCGAGGACTAGCCAGTCATTGACGTAGGCCTAGGTCTTGTCTTGGCAAGTCCTAGAATCCACATAGACTAGATCTGATCTAGACTCCTACTCGGTGGTCTAAGTCTAGATTTTCTAGATCTAGATCCAGTCTAGATCTAGTTCTAGATCTAGTCTAACGTACATGTAGATCTGATGGTAACTGTTAGACATTAATAGCAAGGAGTTGCGCAGCTATGGTCAATCTTTAATAACTGGTAAAAACAAACGACACGTGTTAAGGCTCCAACAAGATGTATGGAACCGGATTCATCAGTTGGGGATATCACGAGTTAGGAAAACACATCGTAGTACTAAGGGTGCTAGTAAACACAAGTTACCTGCATGGGATAAATCTGAGCATGAATTTAGTTTTCAAAACAAGATACCAGTCATTGTGTCATCACGAATGTCACGCCAGCCGAGAACTCTCATGGGAAGCAATTCTAAGAACTTAAGGAAATAGAAATGTGCAAACCTGCTACTATGTCATATGATCTTCCATTACTCTTCCTCGCTAATGTTGGATCAATTAACAAGCTAGATGAACTTGATTTTGTTACAAGAAGTTATGACAATGATATTCTCGCAATTACTGAAACCTGGATAACCCAAGATGCACCACCTGAAATATTGTCCATACAAGGTTACACAATGTTTTCCAGACCAAGGATAGGACATACCAAAAAGTTTGTTGCATTCTAACCATGCGCGCGCGCGTATCACTTTCCCTTTGCGATTCCCTCCATAGAACCCTGTACATTAATCATGAAAAACGTAAATTTCAACTTTTATAAATACTTATATCTTTTTCACTTTTTAACAATTTAATTCAGTTAAAAAGGAATATGAATATTCAAGAAACAAAGAAGCTGCTGAGCATAAAAATGTAATCATCTCATATGTAGAATTCTGGCCAATTTTGTTTGAAAACGGCCTTTTTATGTTGCCTCACAAAAACGTAGAACACCCAAATTACACGTGTTTCTATGGGGAAAGTAATCGACTCGCAGTGACAAGGTAATTTTGTTAATTGGTTAGCAGTGCTGTTAATGGTGGGAGTTAACCAGTTAAAAGGTTTCTTAAAAGAGTAAGAGTTCTAGGTTTGACCTTTCTTATTTTGACTTCTACTGGTTTTGTAGAATTCTGGCCTTTTTATGAATTAGTTATGAAATATTTTGTGTTTTTAGACTGATTCTGTGCGCGCGCACCACTGATTTCTACAGAGATCAGTGGCGCGCACGTGTCATTCTGATGACATTCAGGCTACGCGCAGATGCAACAAATTGCGCGAAACTTATTGACATGGACAGGGAGGAGGGGTTGCCCTCTATGCGAAGCACAAATTTAATCCACGAATTCTACAAGTTGATGTTCCAGATAACGTCGAGGCCTTGTGGTTTATGCTTCGACCGTCGCGTTTACCGCTTCAAATATCCTGCATGATCGTTTGTGTCACTTACTATCCACCCAGAAACCCGAACGCTGACGAGTATTTGGATCATTACACCTCTACAATAGATAATCTATTGATGACCTACCCAGATGCTGGAATCTCGTTAGTTGGTGACTTCAACGACCTTGATATTCGGCCGCTTCTGTATAATACTCGCTTCAAACAAGTTGTTACCCGGCCTACTAGAGGAGGTAATATATTGGACAAG
Source organism: Heliocidaris tuberculata (assembly GCA_025618425.1). NCBI lineage: Eukaryota > Metazoa > Echinodermata > Echinoidea > Camarodonta > Echinometridae > Heliocidaris > Heliocidaris tuberculata. Next base: position 2,359,142 of record CM046848.1, read on the forward strand.
ATCATCACCAACTGTTATCAGTTTTACTCACCAGTATCTTTGGTCTCTCCCATCGGCACGAGCGACCACTATTGTGTTCTGTGGTCTCCCACTCATTCATGCTGTCGACCCCAAAACACAGTTCGACGAAAACTAGTCAGACCGTTGAAAGACAGTGGGATACGATCCTTTGGCCAATGGATCACAACGCAGTCTTGGGATGAACTCTTATAAATGGAAAATCCATCTGAAAAGTGCAATATATTGCATTCTACGATCATGTCAAAACTAGACCAACACCTACCTGTGAAAGAAGTTCGGCTCCACAGCACAGACAAGCCCTGGTTGACCCCAGCTATAAAATCGGCAATTATCAGAAGGCAGGAATCTTTGCTAGAAATGATAAAATCACATGGCGTCACCTTAGAAATGAGGTCATTCGTTCCATTCGCAATGCAAAGCAACAATACTACAATACGCGTGTTCGTAACCTGAAAAAAGAAAATCCAGCGGGGTGGTATCGCCAAATTAAAATTCTTACCCATCGAGATGATACACCTATATCAACTGCCATCATTGGTATTGATGTCAATGACCCTTCACTCTATCAAGTAGCGGCTGCTGCTATTAACGAGCATCTCATCTCCATAGCAGCTGATCTTCCTCCTTTGGACAGAGGTTCCCTTCCTGCATACTTACCATCTCCAAGTCAGTGCCCTCTGGTCCAACCATGGGAAGTACTTTCTAAGCTTAAACAGTTAAAGGCGTCTAAAGCAGGAATTAAAGATGATATACCTGTTCGAGTGGTAAAGGAATTTGCTCTTGAATTGTCTGTGCCGTTGACTGATATTCTTAACACATCTTTCCAGCTTGGGGTTGTGCCAGATCAATGGAAACTATCTCAGATTACCCCAATACCTAAAGCACTGCCTGCGTCTATAGACAACATTCGCCCTATCGCTCTCACAAGTAACTTTGCTAAAATTGCTGAATACTTTGTGGCAAAATGGCTTTTGGAAGATATCGAAAAACATATTGACTCACGTCAGTTTGGCAATAGGTCTGGACTCTCCACAACCCATTATTTGGTACAGTTACTGCATTGTCTTTTTGAAAACGCAGAAAAGAATAAATCGATATCCACCATTGTGTGTACAGATTTCAGTAAAGCCTTTGACAGGCTTGATCATAATATCCTTATCCGCAAAATGAGCGATCTTGATGTACGACCGTGTCTAATTCAGTGGATTGTTAGTTTCCTAGAAGGCCGTCGACAGTGTGTTGGGTATCAGGGTAAAATAACCGAAGCTATGAATAACAATGCTGGAGTACCACAGGGTACAAAACTAGGTCCCTTGCTCTTTTTGATTATGATCAACGACGCATGTAATTCTTCCACTATCCCATATTTCAAATACGTTGATATCCTAACTCTAGCTGAGTGTAGAATAACTTCATCACCTCCCAAAATGCAAGAATGTCTTGATGAACTACAAAATTGGTCAGTCAATAATCATATGAAGCTGAATCCCTCCAAACGCTTTGGTATGAATGCAACCTTCTTGAACACACCACCTATCGGTAATGACCTATATATTGGTGAATCTGTTCTAGCTTTCGTCTCTTCGGCTAAGATACTGGGAGTAATAATACAGTCAAACCTGAAAATTTTCTGGTCGCTTGAAAACCCTTCATGCAAATAATAATTTGTTATAATAACTTATTTTTAAAAATATTTTTGTTGAGGCCATTGGTGAGTTTCCAGTGAACATACTTTGTTTCTTTACCACAGGAGGACAGGAAAGAAAACGGTGTTCAAATTTTGATTGCAAAATGTATTGTCACATGGGCGTCACCAAACCATTTTGAGTAGGGGTGTCGGACCAAATGTACCGGAAAGTTAGCCAAAATATTGCACTATATATGTTAGTGTTTGTGGACTAATTCTGTAAATATGATATTTTTGGCAGTGCATAAATCTCTCCATATTTGTGGTAGAAAGAAACAAACAAATTCATGGTGGATAAACGCCTGATATGTATCATATTAGCTCATTCCACAGTTGCATGAGGAGAGGCAAATATTTATTTAATCATCCAAGAAACTCGTATTTCTTGATGCTCTCGATATTATCCGCTTGATGTAAAGAAAAAAAATTATGTTTCTCGACTATTTACCTTGGGTTGAGTACTGTCAATTCAACAAGTATCATGCTTGTGCGCATGATAGTTAAAGGAAACCAAAACCCAAGGAGAGAATCAATGTTATTGGAAAGTGAAAATTCAGAGAAGCACTTTACAAAAAGTTTCATTAAAATTGGTTAAAAAATGTGAGAGTTATGGAAGTTTGAAAAGTCTCGTTTTACTTTCTATGGGGATCCTCAAATTGGCAAAATTGCTTCAAAATGGCTGATTTTGTGAACAACTCTCCATTTGTTTTGTACACAGATTTTCAGATTTTCCCCATTATCTTTCAAGGTGCAGTTAATCTCCGTCTGAGCTCAACATATATAATGGGAAAATGTATTTTACACCACATATGTCGAGTTCAGGAGGAGACAAGGAGCACCCTGAGAGATAATGGGGAAACTCTGAAAATCTGTGTACAAAACAAATGGGGAGTTGTTCACAAAATCAGCCATAATTTTCCCCATTATCTTTCAAGGTGCAGTTAATCTCCGTCTGAGCTCAACATATATAATGGGAAAATGTATTTTACACCACATATGTCGAGTTCAGGAGGAGACAAGGAGCACCCTGAGAGATAATGGGGAAACTCTGAAAATCTGTGTACAAAACAAATGGGGAGTTGTTCACAAAATCAGCCATTTTGAAGCAATTTTGCCAATTTGAGGATCCCCATAGAAAGTAAAACGAGACTTTTCAAACTTCCATAACTCTCACATTTTTTAACCAATTTTAATGAAACTTTTTGTAAAGTGCTTCTCTGAATTTTCACTTTCCAATAACATTGATTCTCTCTCCTTGGGTTTTGGTTTCCTTTAAGCTTCATGCATGTATAGTTCTGACGAAAATCAAGTTGGAAGCTACAAATTGTTTCAATTTTTTCATGTTTAAAAGTCGATTATAATTTTTTTTTTAATGATCCTGTTATGGTAACTGAATTGTAATTCTATCATGAGTTAAGGAGTGGTTCATTTTTGTGTTTGTGGTTATTATTTTCAAGGGAGTAGATTTTAACTGTATGACACTTTTCAATTTCTAAAACAATGATTTTGGAATAGGTTTTCAAGAATCAGAAATACTATGTTTGTTCTGAGAAGAAATTATGACAATAATGTCTTTAAAGAGGGAAGAAATAAATAAAGTAATATACCTAGACGACATTCAGTAGTTTCAGAGAGCTGCCATTTAATAATTTTGTGACTTTTAATTGTCTCGATAATAAATTTATTTACTCCTCTTTATTATAGGTTTTTTCCGTCAAATTCGCAATATTAGCTTTCAAATTCATCTTCAAACTCTCGTATTCAAGCGATTTGCTGGTTCCGTTTTAATACTCATTTGGTTCATATTAGTTTTCTGGCCTTCAAATTCATTTTCCAGCGTCGAAAAATGTGCTTCGAACATCCAAACTAATCATTATCATCGTTTGAAGAGGCCAAAGTGTCATTCAAATTCATTCACGAGGACTTGGGTGCAGAATCTTGCTCGAGTTTTACTTACCTTTTCATTAATAGGCAGTCAGTTTAGCAGTATGTTCATTCATTTTCAAACAGGTACAACAAGTACATAAGTGCTATGAATTTCACTTTTTGTTAAAACGAATAATTGGACTATCCTTAATTTTTCCTAAACTGTATCGTTTCAAATGTGTACATATTCAAAGTAGACTTTCACATCGTATGGTCTGTCTTTATAGAAATATATTTTGTCTAATCTATTATTTTCAGTTGACCATTCGCTTTGTTATTTCTTTTTATTTTCTTTTTATTACCACAGGGCACCCCAAATAGGAGGGGTGCTAACGGGGCTCGAGCAACCCCACTTTATAGTCAGAAATCGTTCCTCGGTGCTTGCGTTTGTTTAGAGCTCTATGTTATGTCCCATGATTTTACATTTTTGTAGAGTAATGTAATTTTTTATCATTATCATTTATTTCTGATCTGTCTTGTAAAAACAATTTGGAAATTCGAAAGGAATGAGTGCATTGTTAAATCCATTACTTAAATCGCGAACATGCTTGCCTGTTGATGAAATCGAATTCCAAATGTTCGGATCAGAAGCTCCGGTGAATTTGAATGTTCACTGGGTAAAATTCTAATTTGAATACTCATTCTATCAAAATGCATGATGAAAGTATGCGATCGCTTGCCCTAAAAATCAAACTGAATGCTCATTTTAGGCAATTGAATGTTGATCTTGATGAGCATTAAAATTCAAATGAAATCGAGCGACTGTGCGTTAATTTGGCTGCTGTTTTTATGAATTTGACCGGGAAAACCTATATTTTGCGATAGTTTCCCGCACAACTTGTCATTAGAATGATGAATATATTTAATTGATGATTCACTTTTCATTCAGATTCCAAATATTCATGTAAATTAGGCTATTAACCCTCGGAAGATACTTGTCTGATCATTTGTACTCATTATTTTTAATTATTTATTGTTGATTTTTAATTTAATGTGATATTCTAATTGTAAAGGGGTGATATTTACTCTTGATATGCTTACGATTGCTCATTGATGTTTTTCAAAAAGGGAAGAGAATAAAATATGTTAGATACTATCACTGGTGGGAAGGGGCAGGTGGGAGCAGCATTTAAAGGTAATAAACAGTAGTGGTAGCAAAATGAAAGTTGGCATGAAACTGCTCAAATATAGTCTCATATTGTTCGGCTTCAATAAAAAGATACATGAGTGAGATAATCCGGTATTCTATTCATGATTTCCGGTGATTTTCAGTAAAATAATTCAAATGATCGAATATCAACGGTTACCTTATACCCTCGCTAAGGACCACCTACCCCGACGCTCCCGGCTCAACGGCGCATAGCGGTTCGCACACACTTGTTACACACACTGTTTTCACATCAAATTACAAGCGCGGTACCGCGCTTGTAATTCGATGTTTATTTTTTTGGACATTTTAGCCATTTCTAAACCATTTTTCTTCAAACAAACGTCACCTATGTTCGAAATTAATCATTTCACAACAGTATATGTAATAATTTCCATTCCAGCTGACAAAGTAGTTAAATATCCAAAGCGTCACCTTTCCCACTACTGTACGATACCTTGAGAACAATAAGAATTCTATTCATATCGCGATTCGAATAATCCTATATCGTACTTATCATGTTAACTGGCAATGTAATAAGCCAATTCGAAAAAACAATTTGCGCATGTGCAGATAAAGGTCATTTTTTACCGAGTACAGTTGACCTTTATACGCTGTCATTTTGTATGCACCTATGGTATGCACCACGATTCGCACACCAGTATGATTTTACACGTTAAACAAGTAGCGCGTCCACTAAAACAAATGCACGTGCGCCTACAAAGTGGGGTCATTTCAGGGTCATTTGTACCATGTACAAATTACGATCTGGTTTATTTCAAGACATTCTCACCGACATATTACGTCGGAGTAGAGCCAGAAGGGCGTTAAATAATTTCATACATGGTTAAGACCCTTCTAACTCTCAACAGACGATAATAATCTTGCTTCGAACCCACTTCTAGAGTGATTGTTCAACATTAATTTTCAAGAAATGAATAGCATCTTTTGGTGTCCAACATTGCTGGAAAGAAGAATGATCCCTTTTATTTCGCGGTAAAGGCATAAGGCGTCTGGTTTCAAACAAAGCAGGAAAAAATATCGTCTTGCCTCTCCATCAGTCTAAATTCAGTTAATTAGTCGACGTCAGTATGATTTTAATGACGCTTACTCTCGCCGTCATCCGTCATAAAGCCATATGTACATTCAAGAGAGATTATGAGACCAAACTAATATACGGCAATGTATGTTTGCGACCCATGTCCTTTCAAAATCAGGCAATTTATACCAATTTAGAAAATCAGTCACTCTGACTGACGGATACAATTATATGTCCAATTAGGCTATAGTTCCAATGACATGTGATATAGTTCCAATGACATGTGATATAATTTTTACCTCAGCTAAGAAGCAGGCCAATATGGGGATGCTAATTGCCATGAACCAAGACGAGCCTAACATGCATCTAATTTGACAGAACATTTCACTGGAGTTGAAATGTGCTCATAGTAATGAAGAAGACATCATCTTATCGAACAAAGTACATGCACATGACTACCCTAGCCCTGGATTATCATCCCCAAACAACAACGTTCAATAACAACATTACCCCAGACATCAACCCCTTGGGATAATCACTATACCCCGGACAACATTTTATCAAAGAAAATACATCATAAAATGACTATCCAGGCCTTGGTGTTGTGGTCTGTCTAGTGGATAAGTCCCCGAACTGTGAACCAAAAGGTATGAGGTTCGAATCCCTGGCACAGCACTACTGTCCCTTGGCAAGACGTTAATCTACATTTGCCACTGGACCCAAGTGAGTAAATGGATACCTTGCAGGAATTAATTCTTTGAAATCATAGAGCGCCGTAATAGCCATGCTAAATAATAATTGTGGAGCGCCAGGAGTGTCAAATCTGACAGACATGTGCGCCATAAAAGAACCAACAACAATAATAATAATAATAATATTTTTATTATTATTATTATTATTATTATTATTATTATTATTATTATTATTATCATTATTATTATTATTATTATAATCATTATTATTATTATTATTATAATCATTATTATTATTATTATTATTATTATTATTATTATTATTATTATTATTAATGATAACTCTCTGGGGACAACTTGGCATAACTAAAGGTGGCATGGGGGCACATGCTATATAAATAGATAAGGAGAGAGAAAAGGAAAGGGGGTGAAGAAAACAGGATGATATAATTATAATAATATTAATATTATTATAATTATATTGATTAGTACTTAACCATTGTAAGAAATTGAAATGTATATTCCGATGTAAATGTCAGCCATCATTTTGTGTTTTTATACAGTCCTGATGAAGATCATTGATCGAAAGCTTGACAAATAAAGGAGGACAATAAAAGCTACGACCGTCTCATAGTGACATTTCTTTCATTATATACATATATATATATATATATATATATATCTGATACTTATGAATTTTGGCTAAAAAAATGTGTCTAACTTGTGATGCTGTATCAGGTTTTCCTCTCCAGGGAAATTCATGTTGAGTCTTTTCAGCTACTCGTCAGATGTCTTCAGCTTTGAGGAATATATTGTATGGACGGAAAAAATAGAGAACGCCGTTGATTTTTTTTTTTAAATACTTGCCCTCAAATCTAAGCTTAGTTCTGGTAGCGAAAATGAAATTGGAATGATACTTTTTGGATATCCTATGATATGGTTCCACATGTATTAAACCATATGATATCATGTCAGCTATATTGATATTGTGTCCATAATCTGATGAATTTGATTATAAATAATATGAAAGGAAATTCAAATCGAGGCTATCATTTCAACACTATACTACTTCGTCCAACTGCGATCTGACAAGAGTTCGTAAAGATTCATACACAATTAAGCAGCTATCTGTAATTCATTATAGCGGTATCTTCCGGTCGCAGGTGGCCATTCTGGTCAAGATATTTTTGGGCCATTCTCAGTCACGTGTGTGACCAAAATCCTGAAAAATAGTTCATTTAATCCTAATTTTCCAGTATTTGTATTTGAAGTAGAAGTCTCTAATTTTGGATAATTGAAAAACAATCTTACACCCAACAGATGAAGGGTAATTAATTCAAATGAGAGTCGCGTTTTATTTCAGAGGTCAACATTAAGTCGGTCACGTGTGTGACCTCGCACGAAAAAGGGTCCTACTTTTCTCGTATTTCCCTTGGAGTGCAAGTTTCCACTTTTTATTACTGTATGGTGGGATTGCTCTGAACAGTTTGAAAGCAATTTTCCATAAATGTGAGCATTCTTTTCTTTCAGAGGTGAAAATTGGATCGGTCACGTATGTGACCACCCCCAAAAAGAACGTTTTTAAATGTCTCTGTAAAAATATTATGGTTGGGTAATGACTTTTTCTTGTCAAGGAAAAGGAAATCTTTTTCATTTAAGAAACTGGTAACATAAAAAGAAAATCAATAAAATGTAGTCTGATTTTCCGGCATTGAGGCGAAATTCGATGGTCACGTGTGTCACCGAAAGTTTCACTTTACAAAGAATGGCCCATTTTATTTTTCCTCCCTCATCCCATTAATACGCCACTGAAAGAGAAATAATTACAGAACCTTTAATTTGCTCGACGGATTTTCCCATCTATCTACCAAACTAAAAGAAATCTAACGACTTTTTCGCTGACTCACCAAACCTATAGGTGGACAAATCTTCGAGAATATTGCTACACCTGGTCGTACCATACACGATTCTTTATATTTACGTTAGCCATCCTACAGGGTAACAATGTTTAATTCCAATGAATCTCACCCTACCGAAATTGCTTCCACTAGTCCAAGGGACTTTGGATCCGTAACAGACATCTTGATAACATTGATTATACTCGTTGTGATTTTTGTAACTGTAGCAGGAAACATTTTGGTGATCGTTTCTTATATAAAGACTATCACGTTCGTCGGATGCCAGGAAATCGATTTATTCTTAGTTTATCGATCTCAGACTTGCTTGTGGGTTGTGTTTCCCTACCAATTTACCTGCAGAACTTTGTCCTGACGCGATGGTTGTTTGGAGATAAGCTATGTGCACTTCATGTCTCGCTTGACTACAGCATCGTTACAGTTTCAACAATGACCATCATCTATATCAGCCTCGATCGGTACTAGATGGTGACGAAAAAAATGAAATATAAGTCTTTCCAGACCAAAAGACGATCACAGATTATGATCATCACAAGTTGGATTGTAATCTTTCCCGCGGAGTTAACTGTCTTGATGTTCTGGTCTTCAACCAGGGACGGATCTAGCTTTTTTCCAAGGGGGGGGGGGGGGGGGGGGGGGTTTGAGGGGCTGAGTATTATGATGGCGTTTTCCTATGCACATTAAATGTTTACTTGGCAGCCCAAGGGGGGGGGGGGTTTAAACCCCCTAAACCCCCCCCCCCCCCGTAGATCCGCCACTGTCAACCCATGAAGAACTCGAATTTTACCATCTCGGATTGTGTAGTGCCCCATTTATGGACAATAGGGTTGGGGCTGTAGTAATAGTGATCCTAAAAATCACGGTTCCTTCCACAATCATCGGTTATCTTTATACCTCTGTGCTCATACATATCTGTAGACAGAATACGCTTTTTGGAAGGAACAAGAGAACCAGGCAGGGTATCAAAGGAAAAACAAGCGTACCGCAGTTGCCAAGAATTAATGACTGTAGGGTTAAGAATATTGATAGAGCTTTTCGGGATGAAACTGATTTCCACATTAAATCGGAGGACAATACTGTCACTAGAAATGACAGAGTTAACAGAATAGCACATAAATTACACACAGAAAAAATGCCAAATGGCCAAAGTGAAATATCTCCAAATTACTTCATCAATATGGCATTTGAAGAATCAGTTTTGGATAATAAAATATTCGAAGGAAGTCAAGAAAAAGATGAAATACAACAAACCGAAGTTGTTCTGGAACATGGGATAGAGGAAGAAACCCCACTGGGCCGTCTTTGTGGTGATGACATTTCAGGCAAGGAGGACAGAGCATGCGGCAATGAGTCGTCGGACATTAGGCCTACAGAGAGGGATCATGTAAATATTCCTAATGTTAAGCAGTGATATAACTTATGGAAAACAGGATGATGCTGAGGCTAAAGAACTATCGTTGGATCCCTGTGGCTCTGACAGACGGATGAAAACGTTGAAGGCTAATCGCCAACCTTCAGGTCAATTCCGCATTCATGAAAGACGCGACCTTTCCCGAATCCAGCATGCTGCTTTCATGATAAGCACGTTAGTTCTTGCATTTTTCATCTGTTAGACGCTATTCGCTATAAGTCATGTGTATGATGCATTTTGCAATGGAAATTGCCTCGATTTCTTTACCAAAGAATTCACGGGGTGTCTGGTTTGGGTAAATTCAATGATTAATCCAATTATCTATGCTGTAACAAACAGGCGTTTCAGAAAGAGTCTTCTTCGACTTCTTACTAAACGACCAAGGTCCCGAAATTGAGGAAAGTTTTAAGCCTTAGTTGACCCCGGATCGGGTCTAGTAAATCGTGGATCAAAATACATCTGCACGTCTACTGAAATTAATTGTACTCCTTAGTTTTCTTTTGAAGGGAAAAACCAATTTTCGAAAATTGCCACCGAAAATTGTGCTTAAAAGAAGACCACTTGCTTAATTGGTTGATATTTGATTGTAATATCCGTTTTGCTGGCGTTCGCATTTAAGAAATCATCAGTGGTGGAGAATTGGCTGGTCTTCAAGTCATTAAGAGATCAAACTGTAAGTATATCGGAATATAGCGTCCCATTATTAAGAAACGGGGTGGTTCTTTTTAGAGGCCCTTGAAAAAAGCAATACAAATTGCAATCGGCATTATTCCCCTTGTCTCTGGGGGGAGATTGAGTCCCTCTCTGTTTATCAGTTACTGGATACCCCACAACGATGGCAAGGAATTTGCCACCATGGCCTTTACAAGAATTACATGTTCGTTTTGCTCAGTATACTAATTATTTTCATTTTTTGACGTTTATCCTGTTTGGGTTGATTTTGTCCGATGGCATGTGTAATACCTGCTTGGGTACCAAAAATGGCCATTATATGTACTTCTGCACTCTTAAAAAAGTTGGGCAAAAAAATGCCCAATTTTTAACCAACACTGGGCAACATACTGTCCACACAACTTTTGGTTAAAATTTGCCCAACTGATGTTGGGCAATCCATTTACTATGTTGTTGGGCAAATTAAATTGCCCATCAGTTGGTGACCCATTAGATTTTACCCAACTCTACAATTGCCCAACTGTTGGTTATATTCTCAGTTGGGTAATTATTGCCCAACCAATCTTACCCAGTAGGATTGCCCAACCCTCTATTTGTTCAGCTGTTTGGTAACAAATATCATGTGGTTGGGCAAATTCAGCTGCCCAATTTATTGTTTCCTTTTTCCTCCAACCTAGGTAAAAAAAAATGAAATCTGCTTGTTACGTCCTTCTGGGTCTTAACCTAATCAATCCTAACCTATCCTATTTTAAGCTATCCTATCCTATATCTTAACCTATCCTAGTGCTATCCTATCCAGTTAGTGCAAACTAGTGCAAGCTCTTATATACCCCTTATATTTTTTTATGCATTCGGTGACAGTAAATCGGGCCACCCCAAACCATACGCTACTAAAAATTCATGAATATTCATATAAGTGTTTTCCCCAATATTGGGTAAAAATATTTACAAGTTGGGCAAAAGCGAATTTCTAACCAACCATCAGTTACCCAACAAAATTTACCCAACTGGCAAAGGAAATGTGACAAAATTACACAACTACAGGGCAACAAGTACCCAACCCATAATTACCAAATACTGTTGGTAAATATATGCCCAATATTTAGGTAAAAAGTATTGACCAATATTGGTTACACCACTCGAGTGTATAGTTGGTTAATAATAGCCCAGAATTGGGAATATTTTTAACCAACCAGCAGTTACCCAACTAAATTTACCCAACATTTTAAGAGTGTATCTGTTGAAGTACATTCGATAAAATCGATTAAAACTTCGCTGAACGGAGACAGCGATCCAAAGATATACTCGATACAATCAAAATCTTTTTTTATCTCAAGCAATGGGCCTTTTAAAAAAGGGAATCTGAATTGACTGACCAGGGTCTCAATGATATTTGCTAAACACATGTATGTGTTTTTGTTTATTAGAATATTGTTTGAATTTCTATTTACTGTTGGTTACCAAACACATAGGCACTTATGCATTCCAGCTTTAATGAATGTTCATGATAGACATTTTATTTTACAAGTCATGATGGTACTCTCTGAGAACAGTGAGTGTCTAAATAGTGTTCTGTTTTGGAAATTATTATACATGTATAAAGTCTATGATTTCAGTTACAATTAGTGGATTTATAATGTAAATCATCACAAATCAAAAAGTACGATAATACCTTCATGTTTTTCTAGGCTGATGAGCATATACATTTTTATTTCATTTCATTTATTTATTTCATTTATTTCAAATTCTCATAAAAAACATTAACAATTTATACATTAATAACATAAAAGTCATGCATATATGAAATACATAAATACAATACATGTCCAAGAATTTGAAGAAGACAGCAGAGGCCATTGGCCTTTCAAAGGCCGGGCTCCTTAAAAAAAAAAAAACCCACAGTAAGTAAATTATAATAAAGGAAGTGAAATAAATGGGTAAAGAGTGAGATTGGGTATTGATACAGGTTAATCAAGATTAAGATCAGAGTTCTTTCATAAGATAATTACTATATTTTCGTTTAAAGAGGCAAAGAGATAGGCACTTTTTGATTTCAGTCGGTATGGCATTCCACAATGTTACACCAGAGTATTTGACCGATTTTCGTGATGTTTGGTATTTTAACATCGGGATATGCAGGTCATTTGCATGTCTTGTGAAATGCGTATGAACATCTTTACAGTTTTAAACATATTATCAAAAATGGGAGGTAACAAATCATTCTTATACATATACATATACATAAATGATGCAACTTGTAATTTGTATATTTCAAAAATGGTGAGTATCTTAAATTTCAGAGAAAGTGGTTCCGAAGGAGTTCTAGGGTGAGAATATGTTATTGCTCGTAATGCTTTTTTTCTGCAGAACATAAACTTGAGTTAATAAATTTTTCGCACAATTTCCCCCTATCAAAGTACAATAGGATATATGAGGTAAAATTATTGCATTATATATATTTATCAATATTTTCAAAGGAATAAAGTGTCTTACTCTGTAGAGTACACCAATTGCACTAGAAATTTTCCTCAATATGTCATTTATATGAGAAGACCATGTTAGTCTGTCATCGAGTGTTACTCTAAGAAATATGGTATTAGAAACCTGCAATATATTATGGTCATTAATTTTGATGTCACATATATTACCTAAAAGTTTTTTGTTTTTCTGCTTGAATATCATATAGTTGGTCTTTTTAGAATTTATGAGTAATTTGCCGAAAACCAGAGTTCTGTTTTGGGTAATTCAGAAGAAACTATAGTTGATATTTCTCTGATAGTTTTACCTGACATAAAGAAATTTGTGTCATCTGCAAATACAACTGGACAGATTTTTTCGCTAACGTATTTAACATCGTTTATATAAAGTAAAAATAGTGGACCAGTATTGACCCCTGAGGAACACCTGCCGAGACTGTTAAAAATCTAGATTTAACACCATTAATACAAACAAACTGTTCTCTATAAGACAAATAGCTCCTTATCCACTCTAAAGGAATTCCTCTTATACCGTAAAATTTCAGTTTCCGCCTCAAAATATTATGATCAATGGAATCGAATGCCTTCGAAAGATCAAAAAAATGCCAAGGCCAATATTTTTATCTTCAAAAGCGGTGTTGAGATGTTCAGTAAACTCCAGTAAAAGCCATAGATGTAGAATGTCCAGAGCGAAACCCAAACTGTCTATTATATAATATATTGTGTTTAGATATGAAGGATATTAACTTTGCATATATAAATTTTTCAAATAATTTGTTGAAAACAGACAGAAGAGACACTGGACGATAATTTGTAAGCACTGATTTATCTCCCTTTTTGAATATTGGCAAGACTTTGACAACTTTCAAAGCATCTGGAAAGCATCCTGTCTGGAAGGATATATTAAAAATATAAGTTAACACTGGTGCTAAAATATGTATGCATTTCTTTAAGACCTTGGTATCTACATCATCATATCCTGGACTTTTACCTTCTTTTAACCTTAATGCCACATTGATTACATCTGTTTCCGTTATACATGTGAAAAATAAAGAATTCGGGTAATCTCCATTCAAAAACTGAATCGGCCTTGTGGAAGGAATGGGCCGAGTGTTCGCTATAACCTTACCAATAGAAACATTCTGCTTGAATATCATATAGTTGGTCTTTTTAGAATTTATGAGTAACACGATAAAAACTAATTTCGAAAAATAAACTCAAGGGCAATTTCAAAAGCCTATTGTACTGCCAATAGAAATCTTGTTCGGATTACGTAATACGCCATTGTAATGTTCGCACATTTCTAAAGGTGATAGACAGGGCTATTGAAATTGTCTTGAGTTTATTTTTCGAAAGTAGTTTTTATCGTGTTGATTTGTTTGCCGAAAACCAGAGTTTTATTTTGGGTAATTCAGAAGAAACGATAGTTGATATTTCTCTGATAGTTTTACCTGACATAAAGAAATTTGTGTCATCTGCAAATATAACTGGACAGATTTTTTCGCTTACGTATTGAACATCGTTTATATAAAGTAAAAATAAAAGTGGAGCCAGTGATACTCCGGCGACAATTGTTCCGGGAATGCTACATGAAGTATGTAATGCTGAAATGTGTATTAAATTGTTTTAAAATTTATTTCTAGGTAGCTAAACTGATTAAGCATTACATAACCTAGCTATCCCATTAACTAATTAACTTCATTAAACCAAAAACAATACCCCATTATGCGTCATTGTGAAATCATCGGTTGTAACCAGGCGTGTCTACTTTCTCCATCCGGTCATTCAAAGGGCCACTACGGTAGATTTTTCAAAACAATTACAAATAATTCTCTTTCATTTATCTCAGAGCACTTTCTTCTTTGTTAAAGATTTGTATCTGACGGTGTGTATGTTATGTTAGGGTTGCGAGGGTGTTGAGTGAATTTGGGTGTGTGTGGAAGTGCGGAAATGTGTGCGGGAGTATGTGTAATTGGGTTTTTGAAGACGTGTATCAATCAGATAAGAAAATTTACGTCTGGGACCGACCATCTGACAGGCGTCACGCAGTTTACAACGGCTTGTACCGAAAGGGTGGGTAGCATCGCATCGCGTTAACTGGATTGCCACCATTCGTCCAAAGCCTTCCCGGTTTTGCCGAAAGGGCGCGTTGGAAGCGTTAGGGCGCGTCAGTTCAGATAAGTCTACCAAACGGCAGAACCGGGGTTTTTTCCCCCGAATGTACAAGGTGGCAATGGTGAATTTGTTTTGTTTTCTTTTGTTTTTATAAGTTTTTATTCTTTTCTCTTATAAACAAAATTATAGATTTTAGATTATAGACATAATGGTTAGTAGCGCGCTTTTGAGTGTCCGAAGGTCTTCACACACCCTTATAACACAGCAAACGCGTAACTTCACTCACATAATTTTGCAAAGAACTGGATGTATGTTCATAATTCTTGAATTCTTCACTCTGGGGTGATCGGATTATGAAAGTTCATTTCATTACCTGTAATTTGATGTACATATTATCACATTTACTTCAGTATCCCGTGATCATTTTTTATTTGATCTTACCCATGTTCACAATTTTGTCTATTGCAATCTGTCAAAAACCACACATATTTCCAGACACTGTTGCCTTTGTTCTTCCACTGAAAAAAATCTAAGGGTCAAGGAGGTCAGGGGCGATCGGATTCAGAATGCTGAATAAATTACCTACATGCTGATGTATGATACTACAAGACTTGTAAAAAATCCAGTGATCATTTTTTCATCAAATTTTGACTTCAAGCAGGCGAAAAATGGCAAAATCTGGTCAATAACGGCATGGTAAGTCACGTGACCAGCATTTGATATTTTCTGTTCGTAAACCCTTGTCATTCGTGACAGATACAACAGGGTCTGAACCCATAGAATATATGCTGTAGCTCGTAGGTCATGTACTGTAGCTCCGCTTGTCAATGTTTTATGATATAACCAGAGGTTGATAAAGTTAGGATATCCTATACAGCATGGGTGGTTTTGTTGAAATTTTGCAATTGGGTCTGTGTACACAGACTAGGCCAGTATCGTCTTCTAGGTGAACGAGATGAGCGAATACTACGTAAACTAACCATTATGTTATAGATTTTAGTATGTTCAATTAAAAATAATTTAAGCGACATAGCATCTCGCAAACAATGTTCCCATTTCCCCAGAGGGGCACATGAGATGAAAAAAAAAGAAATTATGAATAAAATCAATTAATTATAATAAATAGTACGATAAAGGATACTTTTTTACGGGAATTCCGGGGGGGGGGGGTAGATTTCTCTTCCTCTAGTATGATTTAAAATCTTATTCTATTAAGATTTGATTATTATCATTATTATCATTATTATTATTATAAATATTATTATCATTATTATTATTATTATTTTCACTATTATTATCAGTAGGCCTATTATTATTATCATCATTAATATTATATTAGAAAAAGTCCAAATGCACCCTTACCGCAAAACCGGGGGGGGGGGGGGGATGGTGGACTTTCAGTCAACTCGACGCGACGCGACGCTACCCACCCTTTCGGTACAATTAAGCCGTTTCGAACCGGGGTCCGTCTAATGCTACGTTTACATTATGTTCCCGGCGGCCACGGCAGCCCCCTTTGCCGAAACGTAGTGCGCCGTGGGATTTAGGACATTTTTATCTCCGTATTCAAGTTTTGTTAGGTCTTGCTAAGTTTTCTCACAGTCTATCACGGTACACGTGACGGTCCGTGGGGGAAGGGGCTGCTGATTCCCGGAGGCTCAAAGGCGCATTACGCTTCGGATGCTAGTACGTTCCCTCCCTGCCCGTCACGTTCTGATGGTCCCTCACGTTTCTCACGTTCTGATCAAGGTCTGAGAGATGCCGGGGAATACACATGCTTCCCGTCCAAATACGGACCGCCTCCAAGTTTTGTTACGGCCTATTACGTACTGTCACGTTTTGTTTCGTACACCCCGTTTTACTACGGCCTACTAGATTGTCATCCGCACCTTATGTCTGCCGTGGCAAATTTGTTGACAGTTTAAAAATCTGGCCCGTTATCCACGGCAATCACGGCCTTTCACGTTTGCCCATCCCGTCTCCCCGCATTGTCTCACGTCCATCCCGTTTTGTTCACGGTAGCCTGAATTCAGGGGCGCCGCCAGGGTATTTTGATAGGAGGGGCAAGACGACCTAAAGATGACGTCGTATTTTTTCTCCATTAAATAACAGGGGTAATATAGAGTTATATGTTTAAGACCTCTCTTTTTAATACTCCTCTTTCTTCTTTCTTCCCTTTTCTTCCCTTTTCTTCCTCCTTTTCTTCTTCTTTTTTTTTTTTCACTACTTGAAAAATCATAGGGGGAGGCGGTCGCCCCCTCTGCCCCCCCTGTAGCGCCGCCCCTGCCTGAAATGTAAACTTAGCATGAGCCAGTTTGTAGGCGAAGACTGAGAGCTGACCGACTAAACGTACAGTAACGCTAGACCAAGTCACAACTCACATGGGGATACATTACTGTGAGTAAAAAAAAAAAAAAAAAAAAAACTTTTGATGCTTTTGATTGTGAATAACTCGTAAGTTGAAACCCCCAATGAAACTTTCGTTTGAACATGGTAAAGTTGGATGATGTTGATTTTTTTTAGATGAAGTTTTATGATATATTTACTTTCCTAATCTTTTCCAAATATTACTTTGAATTTTCAATAAGATCTTTATTTTCTGACATAACGAAGCCATAAAACATGTATGTAAAAGTAATTAATAGAGCACATAATACAATTGTGCATCTAATCGCACCTGTCATTTTCAGAATTTTTTCTTCTTTTTTTTTGTTACTCAATGTCAGTAATAATTTCTCTTGATTGCTAAGCTGCTCTGGAATATCAGCTCCAAAGCAATAAGACATTTATGTGTTATAAATTAATCATGATACGTACTGTCAGATCGTAGGGCCTTAATTTATCCCAAAGTTGAACAAATAAAGGAATTGTTTTAAGATTTGTCTTTGTGTTAGAAGGTCTAACTTTTGAGTTATTGATTATCAAAAGTTTCATATTTTAACACCTGGTAGCATAAGGTAGTGTTGGTAATACTCCTTTTATATATACTTTTTAAATTTTACCATGGAAAGGATCCAGCCTAAAATGATATGATAAAGGTATTTCAATACTTGACTAGATGATGCGAAGGTTAGACATCATTTTTAATTTGCCAAACTCGACCAAAACGTGGTAGGTGGATACCTACTGGGATTCATTCCAGCGAATTCTCTGTGTGTTACTAGCCTGCCGGAGTTTAAAAAATTTTGACATGGGCTATAGAAATCGGAATATCATTAGTTGTAATGATACATCCCTTATTCCAATTTATAATGTCTGTCGGATATATTGAAGAAGTTTAGATTCAATATGGGATGGATGACTGTGCAGCGTGAATGCGGACATGCAGATTTATAAAACGGATTCTAGGATGTAGGCATTCTCATTGGTCATATTACACCACGTGACCGTGCAAAAAAGTTCCCATCAAAAAGTGATAACCCACGGCAAAAAGTGATAATGCACGGCTGAGATGCCCGTATGCGTACCTCTGGCGCGTACAAACTTATAAGACGCGATGAAATGCGCGTAGTTTCATATAGGAAGACGATGGCAAGGACTTTGATGCGCACACTGTGACGCACATTATAATTTTTGGCTGCGCTTAATGTGATGTCATCAAGGAAAGCAAATGGCGGCCTCCTTGACTGTGCGATTCTTTGCATTTTGATGGGGTTTGTAACCATTTTTTGGATTTTATATTCATATTGTTGACCCGTTTTATAAAACAAATAATTCATGCTTGTTGCACTGCGCTCGGTAAAGTCACAATGAGACGGATAATGAACTCGACAAGTCTCGTTCGTTATCCCATTGTGACTTAACATTCGTGCAGTGCATATTCACTAATGCACTCGCAAACATGAATTATTTGTATACTGATACACACTGAAATATAATGAGCGAAAGCAAAGAAGGAAGAGGCCGTTATATCAGAAATGAATTTTATCTCAAAGAGAATTTATTGATGCTTGAAAATCAATGACAGAAATCACAATAACATATTCAATGGCAAAAAAAAAAAGAGAAAAGATGCGGACCATTTTATAAACGCTTATGATTTTCATATTTATTATTATTAATACTCATTAAATAATTAACTGGTTAAGTCTCTCCCCTGTGGTTCATATTGCGATTACGAACCAAAAAAAAAAAAAGGAGCACATTGATTCTTGGATGTATACATCTCAATATTTACACACTCAGTCATATTTATATTGTCCGAGTCTCTGCAATAATTATAAGTGTGATATATTACTCGCTAAAGAGCTTTGTTCAGATGAACTTTGACTTCGACTGCAGCACTATGCCCAAAATCTGCAGATACCACTACGAGCAAAATACAGTACATTAAAAATGGAAAGATTGTGATGCATGTAAGCAGTTGATAAGACGATTACATGCATCTGGAATATGCATGCAGAGCGTGATCAGTTAAGGGTGAGCATTTCGTCCGTCCGTGACACAAAATACATTTTATCATAAAATTAATTGTAAGACTGTCACTACCATGAAATACATCAAAAGTTACCAGAATTTTGATTCTTCAGAGGGTTCCAAGGTGCCAGAGTTCGTGGAGGCAAAAAGGCCAAGAATCCCCTCAGTGTTTTTATGGCTAAAATATTTATATTAAGGAAAGAACCCCCCCCCCCCCCTCGGGACTTGAATTGTTCTGTGTGGGTATACTTTATATTTCCTCTGACTACTCCATGGTAGAAATTATATTATTATTTGTATGATGGGTTTTCAGGCGACCAGAAAAATTGGCGTATCTCATGGTTTGCGTAAAAGTACCCGGATGACCGTGCAATTTTAATACAATATCTCATGGTTTGCGTAAAAGTACCCGGATGACCGTGCAATATATCTCTCCATATCTCATGGTTTGGGGTGCGCGTGACGCGTAAAAAAGTGAATACGCGCTTAAATACGCAAAGGTTAAGACAATGGATGTATGCGCGCAGCTCTTGCAAGATGCTTGGGTAAGGACAAAAATGTTTTTCTACCTGTGTTTTATGTCGAAGTCAATACAAAAACATAAGGACATGTAATGGTGAAAATTGAGGAACTAGGTATCATACAATTAATAATAATAATATTGAATGGCTTTTCTTTCGTGGGACACAAGGATATATCGTACTCGCTTTGAAAATATTTCACTCGTCGTGCCGACTCGTGAAATATGCTCATAGCTCGTGCGATATATCCTTGTATCCCACTAAAGGCCATTCAATATTATATAAATATTGGGATTGTTTTGCTCCTACAATACAATACAATACAATACGCGCGCGCGCACACACACACACACACGCGCGCGCGCGCACACACACGCATATATGCGTGTATATGCACGGTATATGCGTATATACCGTGAGAGCTGCGGCTTGCAGGTTTCCCTAATTAGATTCTCTGTTATTTAAATTCATGTTAGAAAAATTCTTTTGGTTCAGATACTACCCCTAGACCTCCCTGGAAAGTACAAACTAGTTTCCGGTTGGATTCTTATTCCCGGGGGAAAGAGCAATGTTGGAAATGTTTTCGATCCCCCCCCCCCCCCCCCCCTCCTTCTAACAGTCATGAATCCGCCCATGAAAAGTATTCATTTTATAGAACTTGGCGGCAGTCAAGTAAGTTTCGCACATTTAACAGACGAATAAAGTTCTTCCTGAATCTTGGGTTTGTAGCAGCATAGAGCAACGGGTTCACTGTTGAATTCAACCAAACCAAATTCCTAGTTACCTCCATAGTAACAAAGTCCAGACAATCTCTGCAGAAAGAGTCATAGACACGACTAATGGCATATGGTGTCCAACATATGGAATAGACGACAACTAACATTGTAAGTGTGACGGCTGCCCGACGAATCCGGGAGAGCTCTCCAGTTTCATGAATGCGCAATTGGCCCGATGATTCAGAAGCTACCA
This sequence comes from Heliocidaris tuberculata, assembly GCA_025618425.1. Lineage (NCBI taxonomy): Eukaryota > Metazoa > Echinodermata > Echinoidea > Camarodonta > Echinometridae > Heliocidaris > Heliocidaris tuberculata. The sequence continues at coordinate 2,380,151 of CM046848.1, forward strand.
ACCTTGAGTTACCCTCTGGAGCTGGGTTTGAGGGAATTTGGTCCAATTCAACAGCAACCGTCTTCACATTTGACCCTATTTCGTCCATGGTAAGATCCTCAATATCGGCAGCATCCACCGGGCTACCTCTCTCATCATCTGGTATGCTGCCTGAACAAGGTGTGTTCTGCTCGGCTTCTGTTGGTGAACTATTTAAATTTTCTTCGGTGTGCCGTTCACATCGGGAGCTTCCACCACCTACATCAGGTTCTGTAAAAGATGCGAGTTTGTCGGGGGATCCGCCAAGTTGACATTCCGAGTTGTTTCCTATCGTATTTTCGTCTAGTTTGGTAGTGAAGTTCTTTTCAACACCGCTTCCCACTAATTCACATGTACCAGGATTCAGATCTTGACCTGAAACCTCTCCCGTTATATTTATGTCATTGGTTTCCACATTTCTGGGACTTGGCAGAATTTGTTTGCTTTTATCTGTCTGGTCTTTTGTTTTTCGTTTCCCTCCAAATCTTTCTGACCTTCTGCAAATGTGCACGAAGACGCAAGAATTGAAGTAAATGATAATCAACGACGGAAATGTTATAAAAGTTATCAGGACAATCAACGAACCAGCTTGGGTCTTCAAGATCACAGGATTGCATATGTCTGATTCATAGGGTGCAACATCTTTGTAAATTGAGGACCACGTTAAGAGCAGGGTCGACACTACAATCGATGTCACAAGCCAGCCTGAGATGATCATGATCTGGGAACGCTTCCTTGTCTGGAAAGATCTATACTTCAATTTCTTAATCACCATCCAGTAGCGATCAAGACTGATGAAGATGATTGTCACAGTGGACAGTAAAGTTATGCTATAATCGAACGCGGTATATATGCTGCACAGGAGATCCCCAAAAGGCCACTTCTTCGTGGCAAAGTTAAAGAGATACAGGGGCAAAGATATCAAGCCTATCAATAGGTCAGAAACTGATAGGCTAAGGATGAACTGATTGCCTGGCATCCTACGGATGTGACGATCCTGTATGTAGGAAGCAATCACAAGAATGTTTCCCATCACTGTGACGATAATCACTAGGACGCCAATACAGACTATCAAGTAGTCCGTCCACGATAAAACTTCCTGTAAAATGGGAGGTGGATCACCTGTTGATAAAGCTACACTGGATGCTGTAATGATTCCTGAGGTGGCCATCTTGATCATGAGAAACGCAGGTATCCTGATTTCTCAAAATGCATTGCAGCTCTTTGTCGAATAAAACAGCTCATCAGCCTTTAAATGGCTTGTTGAATATCGTAAAGAGAGTTATGTCTCAGAGAAAGCACAATACTGTCTTTAAAGACTTCATCCACTACGAAAAGGCACAGTTAAAGAAAATGAAGCACACCTACTTGTGTACACACACAAAGATCATCATCCAAGATTACACTTTCCATTCAACCATTCAACAGAAAAATATTTGCAAGTAATATAAGACATGTATTGACATCACCATGGCAATTTATTATATTTACAGCAAATGATTGGACATGATTGTTTGTATTGTTACTGCTCTTTAACCCAGATACCTGAATATCGTGCACATCCGTCTCCTTTAATAGCCTTCACGAGGCAATGAAAGAGTCTTCTGACAGGAAATGGGGAAAAAGATAGAAAACTAATTTTAACTGCAAGGAAGCAATAGGGCTGACAGTGCATTTTTTCCGGTGCGGGTATCATTTTACTTAATAAACTGAAATTAACAAAAGCGATCTAAATTACGTCCTAATCCTGTGACAGTTATAGATTAATATCGAACAGAGAGCATAATTGGTTATACCTTATTTACTGCCATAATTCTATATCATCAGTAGCCAATATGAGACTTCATGCCCGGCCCGAGCGTTAATGTGGGGTGATTGCGCATTAAACGCTTTGCCGTGGCACCTTTTCTAATTAGGGGGCTTACGAAACGGGACGTGGGAGTAACAGGACGGGGGAGAGTTAACGGTCCTCGCACTCTCCCCGTCTTGTTTTTCGATTGAATTACGAAAAAGTTGACGGCGACGCATATGCGCATGCGCACATCGTTTTTTCGCTCGACTCCCCGTCGTCAAAGGCTCCCGTCCTGAAATCATAAGCTCGCTAATGCTATGGTCACAACGGATCGTACGTGTTTTTGCACGTGCGCATCCGCAGCTGCGATGGGCTGTAGGCCAACTCCTGTGATTCGTAGGCCTACGTCCTTCGTTTGTCATGGTCACAACCTCTCTGCCTCTCCTCTCGGGCGTCTTGCACCCTCCTCATTAACGTACCCCCTCTCACCTGCGAGACTCTTGAAGCGAACGTAAAGCCCCGTACAGGTACAGTGCAACCGACGCGCGGCATGTCAAGGCTCCGTATGGAGCCATTGGCTTTGTGAGACCTCCGCAAGGAGCATGTGCGATGGTCGCAAGAAGCACGTGCAGGAAGTACGAAGGCTGCGCGTGTCACGTGCGTTCATCAGAACACGTAGCCACACGTAGAGATTTTTGGACATGTCCAACAGCCTCCTTGCGTGTCATGCGTGCTCCTATGTGCTTGCAAAAAAACGTTCAGACCCATGCGTGCGACGCAAGGATTTTCTGCGAAATCTGTCGCAGACCACTCGCAAGGAGGTGCACGACCGGTTGTGACCAACCTTTAAGCTGGTGCTGATTGTACATGGCTATAGCATAATAACGAGTTTTCACAATTTTCATTGTTCTTCTAAGAAATCCTCAAATTCCTTCATACTTTCAATGTTGGGATCTTAATCGTTCCATTCAGAAAAAAAGGTGTCCCGAAACCCCGTTGGAAGGCCCAGGAAAAGGTACGGTAGACACAATTTCCAATGGGTCTACACGAGCATGCGGGGCTGTATGGCCAGATATACATCGATTTTCCCTTCCCAGATTACTTTAGAGCTTAAGTCATGCCAGTAAACCGACATCCTACGAGGCCGACAGTCCACATGACCCAAAGTTCCCAAAGGTTCACGATATTCTTGGCCCACGAGACCGACAAAACAAGGAAATACATAAGGAGGGATAGAGAAACGTTGGTCTCGTTGGCTCTCGGTCTCGTGAGTCGACAATCTCGTGAACCCTCTGAAAGTGGCCTCAAGGTCACTCTGTCGGTGCAGTGGGCTAAAGCCATTTTATTGTACGCCACTGAATGGATTAGGAACTCCACGCAAGCATTTCCTACAGATGTATTTGGGTTCGTCTTGAATACAAGCATTTTAAACAGTTAAGGTGTTCGTTGGATTTTCAGAGGAAAACGGTTCGGGAAATACCTAGTAACGAAAAAACCCTTCTTTTTTTCTGTATGTTAGTGCAAAACCCCGATAAGGAATAATTGATGTGATGCGTTCCTTTGTCAGGGCTCCCATGGTCAGGGAAAAACCTGAAAGGTCATGGAAAAATAATTTCTTCTGGAAAGTCATGGGAAGTCATGGAAAATGAAGAAGAAAAAAAATATCCGAAAGTCATGGAGAGTCATGGAAACTGATCGTGGGTGGGGGCCGTGTGTGTCAATGGCAGCCTTCCATCACAAACATGAATTAATATATATCACTGTGGTATTTGTATGCCGCCTAGATGGCGCAACCCATACCAAAATGCTACTTATCTGGGGCCCGTTCGGGAAAATCAAACGCAACTTTATTTTCAGCCAATCAGAAGTGCGCATTTAGGACTTGCGTTTGATTTTTAGGAGTTGCGATTAAACGCAAGTTTTGTGCAAGGGGCCCCTGGTCAGTAATGGAAAAAGGCAAAAATGGGTCGTAGAAAGTCATGGAATTTGGTTCTCAAATTTCCGTGGGAACCCTGCTTTGTTTACTTTTAAAAAAGGGTAAAAAGGTCGTCATACTATAAGTGATTAATGATTCGATTATTTCACACTGAATCTAACTGAATTCTGAGATGAACTTAAATCACTACTTTAAAGTTGCGGGGTAAACTTTTTTTTTGTTCGATTGTTTTTTTCTTGTTTGTTTTGTTTTGTTTTGTTTTGTTTTTGTTTTGTATAGTGCTGCTTTATGGATCTCTACAGCTTAATCTCAGATTTAAGAGACGAATAAAATTCTTTCGGAACCGTGGATTGGTAACAGCATATATTATAGGATTGATCATAGAGTTCAGCCAAACTAAATCTCCTGTCATTTCTTTTGTTAGAAATTCTAGACAATATCCTTCGCAGAAGGCATCATAAATGCGACTGACAGCAAATGGTGTACTACAGAGGCAGAATACAAGGACAAGTGTGCTTAGCATGAAAGCAGCGTGTTGGATTCGGGAAAGCTCACGAATTTCATGGATGCGAAATCGACCTGAAGACTGGCGCCGAGCCATCGACGGTGGTACCTCTCTGATAGAAGTGGCAATGCCAGTGACATCAGGACCTAGTGATGATTCAGTTGTACCAGTATCATGGTTTCGGTTAGATGTATGCACGTCATCTGTAATAGAATAATAAATTGGATGGGCATTCTCTGCTACATGTAAGAGTTCGTTGCAGGCAACTATTTCTTGGCCATCTCCTGTGTAATCTACACGCAATCGGTCGTTTTCAAGATGACCTGCTATGCACCGTTTCAGAACAGGTTCCGATGACTTATCACTCTGGCACGGCGCATTCTCTCTCCTTGTCTCGTTCCATTTTTTCATATCCAAAGCAGCCATTACAGATTCCTCAAAGGCTGCATTTACGGCATAGTTTGGAACTTCATCAGTTTGGACACCGTATTCATTTTCTCTAATGTTATTTTCAGCTTGTACATTTGTGCTGGATCCCACAGTGATGCCATGGATGCTGTACGCTCTTTTAGGGTGTGCCTGATCAGTTGTTTCCCGATCCTTCATCTCGTATTCTTTCGCATTATTTGAAGCAATAATATATACCTTTCCTTGATCACTATGCTTTCTTTTCTTTCCTCTTCCGAATCGGCTATTCTGTCTACAGATGTGTACGAAGACCGAAGTATAATGATATACAATTATGATCGAAGGAATAATGAGTTGTATATGGATGATAATCATCGATCCAACTCGGCTATTCATAATCGCTGCACTACATAGTCCATAACTATACAGATCGACCGTCTGCCCAGTTATTGACGACCAAGTAAACATAAGGGTCGATATTGTTGGTAGTGTCGCGAGCCAACTTGCTACGATCATTATCCGCGATCTTCTTTTTGTCTGGAATGACCGATACTTCAATTTCTTCGTCACCATCCAATAGCGATCAAGACTGATGTAGACGACTGTCACCGTCGAGACCGTAACGATGCTATAATCAAATGCATTGTAAAGTTTACAGAAGATATCTCCAAGTACCCACCGCTTCAGGAGATAATTTTGTAAGTAAATGGGTTCCGTTATCAAACCAACTAACAAGTCAGATATGGATAGACTTAGGATAAACTGATTCCCTGGCATCCTCCGCACTTGGCGGTCCTGTATGTAGGAAACAATCACCAAGACATTTCCCGTGACGGTAACGATGATGATTAATACACCAAGCAAGGCGAAGACCCAATCCGCCCAGGACTCAAAAGCCGATGGAGTTAATGGCCCCGAAGTTGGGGCCATATTGGTCTCTAAAGAACCATTCAATATGCCCATCTCACTTGTCACGATCGGATCTAAGATATATTTATCTGCTTATGAGTATCCTTTTGATTGGGATCTTGATAATGTTGCAATTCTTTCCTAAGGTCTGGTGAATATCTGAAGTAGGATAAACCTTGATGCCAGACAGACTGGATGGTCTTCGCCATAAACTAGATATTTCGAATTAAAAACAGTACCATAAGATATACAGAAACCTTCCTAACATGTGACTTCAGGTCAGGAACACGAACGTCAATGCTTTCAAAAGGACTTTAAGTGTGTTATATAAATTCTAAACTTTATGAGTGTTATGTATATTGTGTAAACTGTAATCATGTTTATCTCACCTGGTAGCTGGAATGATGGCTTCAACTACCATAAGCCTAATTATCTCCATGACCTGAATTTGCCTTTTGATGGTTCAGATATGTTGATACTTTTTCATTTGTAACAAAGTTTGATTGAACTAGATTGGAGCTATTATTGTCAATACAGAGGAGGCATCATACGCCACGAAGTCACAGAGGTACTTCATCAGCGAAGGCACCAACAGCGTTAATATGATTAGACAGGGACAGATTCGTCATTGTCATTCGACGCTAATTATCTTGCAAACTGGGTTTACACTGGAGAAGGAAAGTTTGAACTGACAGTCAAAAAAAGTTTGATTATGATGTGATGTGTTATCTAAAACTGAGGCAGAAGAATGACGAATCTGGTAGATGGGATAAACATGTAAAAGTGGGTTTACTGAAAGAGGTGCCTTTTGTTTACTCGGCAAGTAATCGCTATTGCATATTTGCCTTGGCTCTATGATATGAAGACTATACCGTATTTAACCTAATTACGCTCGTACCGGAGGTAGTAGACTTTCATATGAATTGATGTTTGTATAGAAAATGTGATGTGACATATTTTTTCTTCAAAATTAATTTTGAAGTCGGTCTTTTCATAAAGGGTGGAGTTGAAAGCGAAAGGGTGACTTTCTAGAGTACTGCAAGCAGGGGGCGTCGCTAGAGGGGATGTGGGGGTATGCGCCACCTCTGTCGGCAAAAAAGGAGGGTGTTTAAAAAGGGAGAGGGAAGAGGAAAGAGAAAAGGAATATGAGAAAAGAGAAAGGAGAAGAAAAAAAAGAAAAGAGAAAATGGAAAGGAAAGGAAAGGAAAACAAAAACAGAAAGAAAAGAAGGAAAGGAAAGGGAAGGAAATAAAAATTTCTTTTGCATTGGAATGTTAATATTCGGGCAAAAGGCGACCCTTCGGCAATGGGCTACAGCCCCCCCCCCCCCCCCCCAGGATTTTCAAAGTTCCGATATTCATATTCGGGCAGCGAGGTGCTGGAATATCCACATATCTGGGCAGCGAGGTTCCCCGATAATATTATGTAACTTGTGTAGTTAACTGCTGTACATTTTGACTACAAAAGGTTGTTTTTTTTAAATTACTCGCTTCGCTCGCTCGCAAAGATTTAGAAATTTAAAAGTTGATATTCGGGCAAAAGCCGCCCCCCCCCCCCTCCCGAGAATTATAAACGTTCCGATATAATATCCACATAGTTGGGCAGCGAGTTTCCCCGATACTTATGTAACTTCTGTATATTTTCACTATGAAAAGTTTTTAAAAATTTAGAAAATGAAGATTTGATATTTCAGGCAAAAGGCGTCAGCCCCCCCCCCCCCCTGCAAAAATGATCAAGATCTTTACATTTAAGATTTTCTTTTATTATCATTTGTAGGGGTGGGGATAAGGGTGCAGAGTTTTTGTCGGCAAAATGTTCTAGCGACGCCCCTGACCACAAGGCATGATAATAATGATTATCGATTATTTAAATTACTTGGCTATAGTGAGTTCATGATACAACCTCACCTTCAAAATTATTATATTTATACAATCGGTAGTCGAGGTAAGGTTTAAAACCCATTAGTAAAACACTGTAAAAAAGTTGAGAAAACAATCGCCCACCGTAAGGGTAATTTTGTGTCCATCCAATTTCTCAGCACTCACTGAATGCACAACTCGAGTCTTGTTTTGTTTTGTTTTGTTTTTTGTTTGTTTTGTTTTTGTTTTTGTTTTTGTTTTTGTTTTTGTTTTTGTTTTTGTTTTTGTAATTTTTGCTCTATTTGTACTAAAAGGTGATTGTGATTGGGCAAATAATTACCTAATTTCGGTAAAAAATTGTCCTAAAGTAGGTCGGGCACATAATTATCCTTGCTTTGGGAAATTTTACCTATTCTTTTTTTTTTTCACAGTGAAGCATAATATTCACATTTACAGGAGGATGGGGGGGGGTATAATTCCCCCCCCCCCAAAAAAAAAAAAGATGGAGGTGGGGGTGGCCTGTATTATCATCCCCCAATATATTTGGATAAAATAAATAAGAATCATGCTACATTAACTTAAAACTAATAATTATCCAAACTCATTATGTTTGATCTTGAAATACCATCACATTCTTTAATGATCAGAAGTAAAGAAATAAGAAATGCCATAATTTCAATGCGAAAATATCGAAGACAATTCGTTCGCTCGCATTGTTATTCTCAATTAAGGGGTTCCGTCTATTGGCGTAGATCCTTTCATTCCTTCTTTTCATTAAACCCATTTTGGGATGTTCTAAAATGCAAGTTTTATAGACAGTTTTTTTGTTTGTTTGTTTTTTTTTTTGTTGTTTTTTTTTTGTGATTGGGCAAACAATTACCTAATATCGGCATAAAATTGTCCAAAGAAGGTCGGGCACATAATTATCCTTGCTCTGGGAAATTTTACCTATTCCTTTTTTTTTAATACTAAAGCGTAATATTCACATTACAGGCTCCTTCATCTCCATCAGTTTCATCCCAACTCCGCCCCTAGTTTGAATGTTCACTTTTACGTTGATCAGTCTCGTAGTAGCTATCATCTACATTTCACAGTAACCATGGTAACTCATATTAAAGCGTAGCCTTTAATCAAGGCGGCATGCTCGCCCTTGCTACATGTAGCTCTTTTCTTTGTTGCTCTAGCTCAAGCTCTGTCGATCCTCAAACGACGCAGAATATCTCTCATTGCGAGAAGTCGACACGCGGGTCTAGCTGACCAAGACTTCCCGCGCAATAATCAGAGGACTATTCCGCGCGTTTCGAGGATCAACCAGGGGATCGACAGAGCAGGACAGTCGCCTTGATTAAAGGCTAATAAAAGTTATGCTGACGTAAAGGGCAAAACTGGATCAATAAAACGATAATAAAACGGTAAGTAATTTTCTTCAATTTATTCCACAAATCTATACATTTCCCGAAAAAGGAGCATCAGTCCATTCATTCAAAGATGAATATAAAATTATTGACAATACAGGCATATACACAATAAAAATAAATTGGATTTCTTCTCTTTCATATCAACATTTCCCCATGACAGATCCATAGGATACCACAAACGTATAGTCAAGGATTGTATTTCCGAACAGCATTGTATTACCGAACGCGTACAGTTAAGCGCCTAAAATGGTTTTCATACGCGTGGGACTACGCGTATGTTCTCCACACTATTGAAACAAAGAACACAGGATAGAAGATCATAAAATGAGGCAAAAACATAAGTAATATCTTATAACCTGCTCTCTCGTCACCCCCAGTCTTCATCCCGTTGGCCTCAAATCGGGGTAGGTTGTGTATTTTTCCCATTGGTGGCACACGCTCGGTAATACAATACCTTTTTAAAGGGACCAAAACGCCGCGTCGTTGGGAAGGGGTTCGCTCGGAAGGGAATATCGTATTAAATCTTCGTTGTCTTTTTCAAATTCCATCAACTTCTTTTTCTGTAGGACTGAGTATTCATTATGTAAGTTTGACAGATATTCATATAATATTTTGTTTGCTATGGTTGATTTTGTGAAAAGTGTTCGGAAATAGAATCCACTACCACAAATCTTAATCTTCTCAGTTCCGAAAATAAACGTTTTCTATAATAGTGCACATCTTATTCATGAATATAAACGGTAGTAAATCAAGTAAATTTTTACTTCATATGAAGAGATTGAAGAGAAATGGTGTTCAACTTAACGATTCCGTATTCCTGCTTTGAATCAAAAATAGAGCAAGTTTATTCTCGTCCAAATATATCTGATTCAGTGTTAACAAATGGTTGATATAATCCGCCTACGGTACTTTAAAAGTTAATTGAAACAAAATCAACTAGTGAATTGTTCATATTAATATGTTACGTGTATAAAAACGTTAGATAATGAAATGTAGTGTAATTACAAACATATGACTGAAAAAACATTGTGTTTTATATCTGCCTCAAGTTTCTTATACAGCATATTAATCAACATGAACTTCTCCTTTGGACTTTCAAAATGTTTTCCTAAATAATACTAGTTAGAGATGGCGATTAAAAGCAATGGTGATTCAGGTTATGATTTTTCTTTTAATTCTTGAGTCATTTGCTAAATCATTTGATAAATTTGATTTAAATCATCAACGTAATAACAGAAAAGGTTATCAATCCTCATTTTAGTTTTATTTCATTTTTGTCTCAACCCATTGGCATGGTTGGAGCTGCATCTAGCAAAGAAGTATCGCCAACATTTAGAGTTTAGAATTAGAACTCATTTCAAAGTAACAATCACTTACTCAAAATTTAAGTGAAATCATTCAGATGAAATGTGCACACTGAAACTACGAACATGTTCACGATTATAATGGGAGAACACAGGATGGCGAAGGATATCTTTTGACAGAGCGCGTTGAAAGAGAGAGTTGTGATACGCGCATAATAAGCCTACGCGTACGCGGTCTTTGTTTAAAACATGGCGGATCATAGAGCTCCCAATAGTTACCGTTCAGGTACATTCTCTATGGGAGGGAACTATTTGAAGCTCCATGAAATGAATGACCAATCAGAAGCGAGCTCCAGTGTCGCGACTCTCTGTATGTATAGTTCTGTCTTTTGACTTGCTTTAACCCATTGACTTCTGAATTCTTTAACTACCATAGGCTTAATAAAGGAGCCACCCGGTCCCCGTAGTCTATGGGTTAAGGTCATGACATATCATGTTGATTGGAACCAATAAAATGACAAAAATTAACACAGAAACAAGATATTGGTGTATTTTTTCTGATAATTTCCCGTTTATCCTGGGGATTTTGACGTGTGCGAATACACAAGGAAAACAAGTAAATGAACTTGTGTAAATCTTTGATGTGCAGAGAAGACCAATTAAAACTTACAAACAGTATTCATGCAGTAACTTTTTTTATTTTTGGCATTGGTCCGATCTAGCCGATAATCTTATCAAAACCTTGAGGAGTATTTTCCTTGACAAGTTTGATATATTAAATGTCACAAAAAATTGCGTACGCCATACGCAACACGAACGTACATGTACCATGATTACTCAGAATTATCCACGCATTGTTCAGAATCGCTTTTGTCTTATCACCAAAATTTAAGGTATTTCCACTAATATATTTTATTCTGACTAGGCTACCCCTGGCAACAACCACCAATCTGGCATACTTTGTCAGACAGTCTCAAAATCGCTCTTGAAGAATTAAAATATTTTGTCTATATACCTTGTCAGACGTAATGAGCATACGTAAAAAGCAAAGCTGCCGTGATAGACTCCAGGGGAGCGTTTCATGAAAGGAAGTTGTCGGATATTTTATCCGACAACTGTTATAAGCTACTGAAATCCTTGCATCTGATTGGCTGAGAGCAAATTTGTCGAATAAAATATCTGACAAGTCCTTTCATGAAATGTCCCCCAGATTATCGTAATAACATGTTCAGTTCAGTGTGTGTGACCATATTATGGGTCTATTGGGGTGTTGCAAGAAAGTAGAGTTGCAATCGATCGCAAATATCAGTTGCATCTTTTGCAACTGATTAATTAAACGCAACTTGCAATTAATCGCAACTTTCTGTTGCAAGAAGCAAGCTAGCAATCGATTGCAAATTTTGCGCTTACCCCTAAATCCATTGCAAAGTTGCAACTGATTTGCGTTTGATTGCAAGACTTGCGACTGATTTCGGGGGATTTGCAATGGATTGCAACTTACTTGCAACAGGATTGAGCGTAACTTGCAATCAATTGCAAATTTGCAATGAATTGCAAGACTTGCGACTGATTTGGGGGATTTGCAATTGATTGCAACTTTCTTGCAACGCCCCATAATACAGCAGTGATCGAGTTTAAAACCCTAGGGCCCGAATTCACAAAGGAGGTTGGGTTTAAACCTGGGGTTTTAGTCCTGGGGTTTTTAAGCGTACGTGCGCACGGAATCCAATCCAATCATATATTTTCTTTGAGCGCGCGCATGGGCAATGTGCGCTTATTTACGCTTATTTTAGTACGCTTACGGAGTTTTAAACCTTCCCCATGGTTTAAACCTCCTTTGTGAATTCGGGCCAAAGCGACTACACTAGACTAACCAAAATATTTCTCAGACCCCGCATGAAGGAAAATGCAGATTGGAAATTTTTAAAGGAGTAGAGTTTAGTGCAAACTTTCGAGTAGACAGGGTAGAAGAGAACACACTAGATTGTGAACCTCATCCTTGTCACAAAAACACGCTATGCACAGTGGCGTATCTAGATGGGCAGGGGCACTTGGAGGGGGCGCAAAAACGTAAAAGAAAGAGAGAAAAAAGGGGGGAAATTAAAAAAATGATTATCCTTAAGGATTATGCCCCCCCCCCCCCCCATCGACTTGGTAAATGCATTAGAAATACAGTTTTTGAGGATTTAAAATGCGAAAATTTTTCTAAAGCTCGGTCTCTTTGCTCCCTGGCATAATAATTTTCTTTCAGGATCTCGTAATTTCGCGTCCCCCAGTAGCCTATATAGTTCTTAAATAGCTTCTTTTTTAAGGGTTCAAAATTTGAAAAATAAAGATGTAATTGCCGTTGCTTTGCTCTCTATCATGTAAGTTTTATCTGCTTCTTGCTAAATATTGCGCCCCAAATATAGGATAAAGTGCATAAAATAGCATTTGCAGAGCTTCATCATTTGAAAGAAATCTCAAATTTCAGTCGACTATTTCTTAAGGGTTTTAGGGAGTGAATAGAAAACCGTTTATCAATGTACAAAATTCGAACTTCTCCTACTGCTAAAGTGCAGTGGTCAGTTGTAAAATTTGCTGGGTAAAATGAGCAAGAAATTGTGGGGGTTTTTTTAGCCTTAAAAATGAAAAAAAAAAAAAATCCCGCTCGGTCGCTTTGCTCCCTCGCTTGTACATTATTTGCCCCGGGCGCCATAATCCCTAGATACGCCACTATGCATTATCCCTGTAATGATTTGTTTCGTCATCGAAATTGTAATTTTCAACGCATGGGTATTGCAAAGTCATAGATAATATCATGATATATATATGGATTTTTTTAATCATAAAAGTCAGCATCTCGTAAGACTTAGCCATAATTTTCTTGATTATAACTACCACACTCAGGAAATTGGTAACATTTACTTTTCTTCAGAAACCTATATCCAAAGATGCGTTCATTTGGTGAAAAATGATGTTATAGCTATTATGACTACATTTTATATAAAAACAATAACTTTTTTAAAAGTAAATATTAAGCCCAGGGGCTTCATATCTTTTTTTATTATTTGAATCAGTTAAAACTCAACACCTAAAGGGCTCTTTGTACACTTGCTACGAAATCGTTCCAGTTAGTCGTCATTTTACTAATGGCTAATCAACTACTCTCGAACGACTGTTCTGTAAAACCCGTACAACATCCCATGATATAAGAAGCAGCGAGGCTTCTGGTCATCGCAACTTACTAAGCCGAAGATAAAATCAGTGGTTCATGAGGTTCTCAATACTGAGGACATTGGTAAATCGAAGGCAGAGTCCAACTGCGCTACAAAATGGCAACCAGTTATTTCCATTCACAGAAAAGCTCTCTGATTCGTCATAATGACTGCCGACCAAAGAAAGATTCTATTTTTTAAAAATAACTTCTTTTTGTCCACAGAGGGAACATCAGACCACTTGAATACTCTCAGGAATGTCTTCCGTGACGTTCCCAACCGAGAAGAATTTGTTTGGCATAGTAGGATTCGGGTACCCTCTTTCTACCACTAAGCAAATTATCAGCTGAGGATGTAGCGTTTTCATTTCTTCCTTCCAAATTAATGGAAGACTACATTTTACTCATTACAAAGCTTTCAACATCAGTAGAACAAAGTAAGTAAAGCTTGAGAACACATGTGTTTAGAAATGCTACGTAAACATTACTGCATTGCATTCTGTCGATGCTTCAGTGCTTTTCCGTCCAGCAGAAAAGGTGTTACATAAAGATCTGCTTCTCGTTTTATGACAAAGATACACTATTCTATTAGGCTTACATGCGAAGGCAACTTCATGTCAACTTCCCATGATCGTTTTTTCGAAGGTTTCACGGACTATTAGTATTTCGTGCAATATTTTAATGACAATTTCACCAACCACGAATCACGACCATGACTCACTGAGTCTGCAACCAGTGGTCATGCACATCGATATGGCATGTAGGGATCAATCGAGGAAGTCCTACAGAGTCGTAATACTTCATCAGGACAGTTGATCCATTGATCAGTCAAGAATAATAGGTAAAGACAAACGCACTTCACATACGTTGTGTAATTCACCGTGAGAATTAGGGTCCTTTTTTTCATTTTGGTGTCCTGATTATTGTCAGTCCTCCCTGGTGAAGTTTCCTGAAGTAGGACTTTTCCACAAGAAGCATAGTGTGTTTTTTGTGGCCCACAAGTATCCATTGTCAGATGTCCTTCACTTTGTTGCGTCCCAATAACGTGGGAGACATGTGAACAAATACCATGTAACCTTCATATTGTTGGCATTATTGTTAACAGTCGTTTTTTTTTTTTTTTATCTAATTGCCATCGCTGACTTTCTCCTCTTTGACACCATTTCATCAATAACAATAATGCCGAATTAGAATTTGAAATTGATATCATCAACAAATTCAAAAACACAAAAACACGACCGATCAGTGCAGAATAACATGCATCATCCGTGATCATTAGACAGATCTGTCTGCTCGTGAACATGAAGAATTCGTCGTTGATTGGCTGCTTATCGCTTAGCCTCAAGAGCTGATTGGTTGAAAGGCGATGAGTGTCGTCAAGTGCTTTTGCTATCGACGATAGCTCAGGGTAGAAGACAGTGCCAGCTCGCGACGGGTTTGTTGCCGGAGCGAATCATATCGTTCCAATGGGCCAACTCTTCCCCGCCAGTTCCTGGTCCCACTACGGCTTTACCCAAAACCTACAAAAGGAGAAGAAGAAATAAGGGTATGTACAGTTGTACTCATCCAAATACCAATGTTGTAAAATCATGTTTAGAATAATTTTACACTGCCGTGAATGTAGTTGAATTGTTTAGCAATTTGTCTACGAATATAAGTAGAAAAATCACTAAATAGTATGAAGAAAATATGATCTACGTTTTGTTTTTTAAAAAGGTGAAGGGGAAGTAACGTCGATTTCATTACGAATCTTATTTGGAATGTTTACCAATAAATTGGAGATGTCATCAAAAACCAGAGGAATGATTTCCATGGAATTCCATACCATTTTCGCCTTTTATATATTAAATCTCACTTTGCACGACA
The DNA here is from genome assembly GCA_025618425.1 of Heliocidaris tuberculata. Classification (NCBI taxonomy): domain Eukaryota; kingdom Metazoa; phylum Echinodermata; class Echinoidea; order Camarodonta; family Echinometridae; genus Heliocidaris; species Heliocidaris tuberculata. Next base: position 2,395,362 of record CM046848.1, read on the forward strand.
TTTTAAACAAATTTGTTAACTATTTTTAAAACTGAAATAGGGGTGTTTACAAGAATGGATGCCCTGTCTGTTTTCTTAAGATGACAGACAAATTGATTCTAACATTAGTTCGTTTTCTTACTCACCTCATTCGGTCCGAATCTGTTCTCGTGAATGACCTGGAACTCGATGGTGAGATGCTGTAAGAAGTCGGTGTCGACATTGAAGACGAGGGCCTCGTTGAATACAGGAGATCGGGTTCCATGTTGGGTAGATGTCTTCTTCTTTTTCAGTCGTTTACTCATGTAGAAAATGGAGACTTTGACGTATGGATCTGATAAAGGAAGTGCAAAAATGGTTTAAGTTTATGATTAATTTCTAAATATAGGATTAATGATTTCAATAATTTATAAGTGGCAAGGACTTCACATAATTACTGTTGACTATACCCCTTCAATTAAAAAATTGAAGGTAAGTAGACACCAAGAACAGTTTCAAAATTCTAGTCATTCATAAAGTAACCCCCTTCCACCACACAACATCCAATCCGTTATTATTATACATGTAAATATGTATTGTAAAGGCGACCCGTGTGCTTCCATGGGACCCTCCATCCACTATGTTTTTCTGTGAATCAATGTACATTTCATTTTGTATTTATTTGATCATGAGAAGGAAATAAATGTATTTCGAATCTGAATCTGAATCACCGGACTGTGGACCACATGGTTCGTGATTCGAGTCCCGCCGCGGCACTAACGTCCTTTGGCAAGTCGTACATTGCCACTCTTACCCAGGAGATAATGGGTACCTGTGAGAATTTCAGAAAGTCAATGTGACTGTTTTGCCCTACATGCATGCATGTGAACGGTGCAAAATGGTTGAAATGCTCCCTAAGGAGTTGAGACGGTGCACACTCGTGTGTAGGCTTGAAATCCAGTGACCAGGGGTAATAATGAATAACAGTGTAGAGCGCATTGAAGTATATACGCTATATAAGTATAATACTGTGCGTTTTAAAAAAAAGGAAACCAAATTTTAAAATTTTCTGTAAATGGAGTATATATTTACTGGCGTTTAATTCCATATAATATGAAAGAGTAATTCATTTTCTTTCTATGGTAACTTGTTTATAGGGCAAGTCCACCCTAATATCAAGTTGATTTGAATAAATAGAGTAAAATTTAACAAGCAAAACAGTAAAAAATTTCATCGAAATCGAATGTAAAATAAGAAAGTTACTGCAATTTGACGTTTGCATTGTTTCATGAAACAGTGAAAGAGGCTGTATGAGCCCTTGGGCCTGTAACAAAGAGAGATACAATCAATCTTATGATTGATATCAATCGTAAGTCTATGGCAAACCATGTACTGAAGAGTTACAATTGATCGTAAGATTGATTGTATCTCTTTATGTTACAGGCCCCTGATGTCATAGGTGCACTGTTCCTTATGTATTTTATTATATGAAATTTAAAATATTCCAGTTGTTATAGATGTGAGAATAAAGAATCTCTCCTTTGTCTTAAAATAAATCACAGTTATGACTTTACAGGTTCCATGAGGAGGCTATCCATGTTTTACATTCTTGCAGCCGAAAATTTGAATATTTGAAATTTCACATAACAAAATACACAAGGAACAGTGCACTTATGACATCACGGCTCATAGAACCTCTTTCACTGTTTCATGAAACAATACAAACTTCAAAATGTCGTAACTTCCTTATTCTACATCCGATTTCGATGAAAATTTCACTGTTTTACTTGTTTAATTTTTGTCTATTCATTCAAATTAACTTGATATTAGGGTGGACTTATCCTTTAAGTTTCAAGGGTCACGCATCAGTGAACACCAATGTCTTTAATTATTGATTTACACCTTCACAAAGAGTCTTATGAACTTCACAAAGCATGGAACGAGTTCTTAGTCATAAAACTTTGACCAAGAAGTGAAAACTTCAGAGAGCACAGGGAATATGTTCGTTTGTCTTGAGTGGGATGGCGTGATAACCCTGTTGAGGCCATTTAGGATATGTTTTTCTGATGTGACGCCGTATAGGGGTGCAAATTAGACTTCGTGCAATACGCCATTTAGAGTCCATTTTTGAAGTGTGTGGACGCGCATTTCACTGAGAGTGAATCCCCCCCCCCCCCCCGGAATTCACCTGACTGTCTTCTTTGTAAAACATTTCCAATCTGAAAAGGGTTTTACAAATCAAAAATCTTGAAGCATGGGAGAATAACATAGAAGATCATCCATAAAGAGAATTGGAGCTCCCGGGCCGTTTCACAAAAGGCATCTCCTTAACATCATGCCTTTTGTATTTTACGAGAAAGTGAACCAACTAGATTTTTGCACAAATTTTTGAAGACAGTGGTGTCCAGTAATGCATGACCCTGGGAACCGGAACAAGTTGCCACTGGAAAGAATATGCATTACTTTTTCATATCATATGAAATTGATTGTCAATAAACATATATTTCATTCACAAGAATATTTCAGAGTTGGGTTTCCTTTCTTTTAAACCGCCCAGCATATTGTAATTATTGCTGTTATTATTATTTTTATTATTAGAAGTAGTAGTAGTAGTAGCAGTAGTAGTTATTGTTGCTTCTTACCAGCAGTTTGTTTCCCCTCTGCAGTACTAACGGTTCGCAGGTTTCTGGCTTTAAGTATGACCACCGTAAGACGTTCAGCACTCGGAAGGTAAGACAGCGAGAACATCAGATCACCGAGCACATGTGATGGGCACTATTATATATATAATATATATAATATATAAGAAATGAACTATAAGATGAACATAGTTACTTGAATCAAGAATCAAGAACATCAGGGCTCTGTTTCATAAAACTTGTTATCAGTAAGTGACGATGATTAAGTTACGATAGTTGATATAAGCTACTGAAATCCATTCCGAAGTCCTGACTGTTTGTGAGCATATTTGTCATAAATCTTCCCCAGTTGTTACTGATAACAAGTTTTATGAAACAGGGACCAGGGGAGCGTTTCATCAAGTGTTTTGTCAGTGATTTTTACCAACAAATTTGCTCTCAGCCAATCAAATGCAAGGATTTCAGTAGCTTATAACAGTTGTCGGTAAAAATCACTGACAAAACGCTTGATGAAACGCTCCCCAGATCACTATACATAATGTGATTAAACTTCATAAAACAAAGATGAATGAATTTTACAAAGAGAGTACTAAGATAGCCGTCATTGTGTAAATAAAAAACATCACATCACCAAGGACATGTGAGAGGCACTACAGAGAACACAGATATATGACATTCATATATGGGCATAGTTGTCTACATAAAGAAGATGAATCTCCCGAGCACAACATAACAAAAGCAAATATCTAGTGCTAGGAGCACCTTCATTCACATCAAGATCATCATGGCCCCGTATTATTAAGAGTTGTTATTTATTCGATGAGAATTTCTCAAAACAATTGCAAGACAGTTTCTTAATTAAGTTCGATTTTGAAGAATTGCAACCCATGAGAAAATACAATGAGCAAAACAAAATACAAAAAACATGGGCATTGTGACAGGAATAGGATAGCTATAATATCGCACCCTCAACTCCCACTTCGATTGATAGTGTAAGCTACCTTAAAGGTGGTATCTCACTGAGCGGCGAATGTTTACGAACGTTGCGATTTTTGGATTCGCCAACTTTTCTGACGAATGTTGGCGAAAATCAGGGTTCACCTCTGTCATTAGCAACAAACCATGGTCACGTGGTCGCTGTAGCGTTGGCGAATCAAAAAGAACTTTAGCGAGTAATAGCGACACGTCTTACAACCGTTTGCAAGGCTTACGACTGTTATGCAAACGCTTGCAACTGTTTGCGGAAAAATTAATTCGCAAAGAAATTTTGAACATGTTCAAAATTTCTTTGCGACAAGAAAAACTGTTTGCGACAATAAAAACTGTTTGTGAACTTCTCTGCAACCTTTTACGAACCCTGACGAAACCCCAAATTCGCTACATTCGCAAGCATTTGCCGCTCAGTGAGATACCCCCTTTAGTACACCTCTCATTTATTTGTGTTGTGGAGGGGCCTACTAAAAGGAGTTGCAGTTTATTTCCATTACCTTTGAACCTATCATCATCATCGTCTACATCCTGTTGATTAATATACGTACCAAAGTGGTGCACACTGATGGAGGGGCACGAATTCCTTTCCAAACCTCCAGTTTTTCCGTCAAGTCCACGTGCGCTAGTGGGAGCTCCACGACGCCGATACACTCGTCTCGCGAGAATTGATCGTAATCGTACAGGTATACTCGAACCGTCTGCCGGTGTATGTCTATTTCTGGAATCTCGAATACGAAACTTTCTCGAAACTCCGGAAATATCGTTTTTCGATGCACCTAATGAAGGAATGAGAAAAGCATTTATATTAAAACGGTATTATAACGGTTTAATTTCATAATCGATTGGCAATCAAAACAAGAAAAAAGAAAGAAAAAAGAAAAAAAAGAAAAAGAGAAAAAGAAATGAAATCAAAAGAAAGTAAATATTATGATAAGAAGATGACAACACCCCCCCCCCCCTCCCCGCCGGTCGCTCTCCACTTATTTGCATTTCATCCAGTTAGGTACACAGACGGCTCCTCATGGGAAATAGATTCCTATGTAAAATTTAATACTGAATACAATGGCCTCAACTGATTTTTTTTTTTTTTTTTTTATAAAAAGTGCCCAAAGTGCCCAAATTTTATGTTTTAGTGGACCGCCATTATTTTTATGCGTTTCAGAGCCAATAGTGGGGCTATAAAAACATTCTTTTGATGTTGAAGACCCACTATAAACAGTAAAATGACATATGGTAGTTAAGACCCACCAAAGACCACAGGGGCTGTCTTTGTTCCAAAAAGGCCCAAAGGACCAGCTAATCATTGGAGTCGAAAGGAGTGCTTTAAATGCTTTTCTCGAGGTAACAGAAGCTCAGTAAATGGCTATTTTGATATCAAAATACAATGATACATTGTGGGTATGGTAATATGGTGGTGTCTTTTGGCAAGACATTAATCTAAATTTGCCACACTCAACCCAGGTGAGGTAAATGGATACCTGGCAGGAATTAATTCCTTGAAATGCTAGAGCGCCGTAAGTGCAGCCATGCTAAAGCCAGGGTAATAATTGTGGAGCGCCAGGAATGTCAAGTATGACAGACATATATAAGAACCTATTATTATTATTATTACTATTATTATTATTATTATTATTATTATTATTAAAAAATATTGTAAAATGTTTTCGAAAAATAGTATTTATCAAATCAACCAAGATTACATCATTTTTGAGGGATACCTGAATCTATTAATTACGGCCCAATTGAAAATGTATTAGCCATATACTTGTATATCTCTGACTAACATATCGAAACATATGCTACGTGATGTGCCGATGTTATTGGTAATAGTCATGTATAATAAATATACACGGTGGGCACCTACAGCTTCAATTAAAAAGGTTTCAGACCCATTTTCGTAAGTAAGGGCCCATCAAAGGGCCCATATAATCTTCCTAAATAATGCTGTGATCTTTAACATTTTTTTTTTAAAACTGGTCTTAGTACAAAGAAGTATGTACAAACTACCATAATTCGAAATATCAGCATTCCGGGAGAAATTTGGAGTGCTGAAAACAAAGTTCGAAAACAACTTTCTGGCGAATACGACAGGATTTGTAAAACAGTCCGAAACGTAGCTTTTGGGGTACTCCCACTCCCATAAAGATGAAAAAAAAAAGGCAAAGAATTATGTTCAGTGGAAGTTGTTTAGATCTATAGCTTTTCTATTTACACTCTCGGGATCTAGCCGGGATTTTATTTTGGGAAGGGCGGTCGGATCGCAAACGCAGAGCGTGCGTCCATTCAGTAAAATACAGAAAATGGAAAAAGCTGAAGACTTTGTTCTTGTTTAATCCTCTGATACTCTTTTTTTCATGATAACTACCTTGATTCATTATTTTAATTCTGGAAAAATTTGAACGCTGAAATAAAAGGCTAAAAAATATATTTCATGGGAGTGAGAAGGGCCTATATTGAGTGTGAGCTTTTTTTAAAATCCTACTGTACAGCATACACAGCGTATGAGATATTTACAGTTTTATCTATTTTCTGTCAATACCATTAGATTTCAGATTTCAGATTTCAGATTTAAATTTTATTTCATTACATTTTCATTTTTCAAAGTATATAACAATAAGTATTATGAAATTGACAATATACAAATAACTGACAACACAACTTAGTGCAGAAACATTTTTCGATCATTTCAAGCAAAACAAAGTGCATTAAAGTTTGAGTTGTGAGAGAAAAAAAAAATAATAAGTAACATCAGTGAAGACTACGTAAGATTAATTTTATGAAAATGAGAATGAAAACAGAGACCAGCTGAGCATGCAGAAGCGCTGGTCCCTGGCAAAAGATAAATCATGAATACAGTACATAAAAAGAACTAGACTGGGCAATCATGCATAAAATGCCCAATAAAAGGGAAAAAAGAAGAAGACAGATACATGGCCATGGAAAGCAAACAAATTATAGACATAACATACTTTCCATCGAAGAGAAGGCATTGAAAAATATTGTTTGGTTTGGTTTGGTTTATTGAAAAATATTCAAGATTGCAGCTAAAAGCTGATACATTTGAATTTACATATTAAAATACATAGTTACATTAAAAAAAAAAAGACAAAATACAATTCATTAAAGGCATTGATTAACTTTGCCCAGGACTGAAAAAAAAAATCACTGTTCCAGCTAATGCTGTAATCATAACTGCAAACCTTTAGCTCAGACAGGAATCGCCTGAGTTTTATAAGCTGATCGGTCGTTTATATATCAAGATATTTACGATTGAACATTGATGTCGGGATAGATTACCACCTAACCCTGAAGAACTCTTACGGTTGGCATACCTCGCTCTATCACAGAATACCGTACGGGCTGGAAACCCGCTCTGAAATCGCCAAGCGCTGGTGCTTGGTTTTTGTGACTGCAGCGCAGCGAAGAAGCCGAGCGACTTGCGCTAGCGATTGATAGCGATTTTCTCTTTTTTAGGATAGTAAACGGGTTCCATTTTCTCTCATACTTTCACATATCCTTAATTATATATGTAGTTAGAGGACTGCACACAATTCACTGGCATTTGAGCTGATTTTACAATTTTTCACAAAGTTAATCAATCACTTTAATGCCTAGTATTTATAGTAAAAAAAAAAGTCAATATAGATAAAAGTAGTGTGCTGACATTATTACTGCTGGCAATATAAAGACAGAAAACAAAGTAGTGTTGGAAAATAAATTATAGTAACAGAGTAAAGAGTAAAGAGGCAAAATAGCACTGATTTGTCTTATTCTAAAATCCGCTGGTTTTATCATTTAAGCGTGTCTCAGAAGTAAAATTTAAAAAAATGTAAATTACAAAGAACTATAACATAAACAAAGGATAAGGGTTTGAATAATGAAAAGTCAGAGCAGGGAGTCAATATAATGACAGTGATTTAAGTTGATACGCTTCGTGACGTTACATTTCATCAAATAAGCGATTATTTCAAAGTCAAGACTGGATGAGATTGACATAACATTTAAAGATAACGAAGGATGTTTACACCTTTGCAAATGATCATAGACAATGACATTTAGAAATTTCCCATTTCTGCGATTTAAAATTAACTAATGAAAGTTATAAGTTATAAAATTGTAAACACAAAAAGCTGGAAATAGTAATAGGAAAATAATAACCATTTAAAGGAGTAAACTTTACAAAAGACGGAACAAGAAGGACAAAGTGACAGGTGGGGGTTAGGACGGGAGGGTGGGAAAGGGACAAGATCTTGAAGGTTTCATTTAGTCTATAGATTTTGCTACACACATTAGAAATTATTTCAGGGAAATATAAGGCCCGAATTCACAAAGGTGGTAATAGATTTGTACCATGGTTCATGCAGATTTTCTGGTATAAGTGCGCTTGATTTCGCGCGTACACTTAGAAAGATCCAATAATGAACGGGCGTGATTAGCAAAGTGCGCAAATTTTACGCTAGTTGCCATGGTTTAGACCATGGTTTATGTAAATTAATTGAAATAAACTGTGCGTAAATTTACAAAGTTTTTCGGATAGGAGTTTACACATATGCCAGGTATAATAAGGCCAATTTTGTAAATATTATTCGACACGTCTCTGTATTGCAATAGATTTTTTGGCTACAATTTTCTTAGGCAATATAATAGAAGTCGTAATTATCTAAAATAATATTTCTAAGAGCAGGCCTTCAATGTTTATTACCTATCCTTTATATGATATTCTGTTTGATGATAGGAATTGCAGAATTAATATATTGTTCATGTCTGTGTTCGTATTTAATGGCTGTTGGGTGAGGGGAGGGGTCGGGGTTGTTCAGATTCAGCATTCAGATTCAAAATACATCTATTTCCTTCTCATAATCAAATAATGATAATGGCAAGTCTATGGTGTGTGTATTTATATAAGCGGGGTTAATTCGCATGCATGCGATAAGCATGAATAAAAACTGAATTCCCTGGGCCTAGGGTCACCAGCGTAGCTGAGGGGGGCAGGGGGCAGACTGCCCCCCCCCCCCCCCGCTGACAACCCCCCCCCCCCATTTTTTTTTTTGGGGGGGGATAATTATGGAGGAAAACTGAACCCCTTAACATCTGAGGACCCCCCCCCCCCCACTTAGTGACTTTTCGATGGTTGGCAGAAAGAAAAAAAATCCCCCCCCCCCCCCCAGCGTCTTTTGGAGGGTTGGCGAGAAGAAAAAATGTGGATCTCCCTTTTAGAGCTGATGACCTTCTTTTTTTTTTTTTTTTTTTGCTTGTCAGAGAATTATGGAGGAAAACATCTCATCCCCCTTCCCTCCCCATCCCCCCCCCCCCCCCCCCCCCCCTCCCCCACTGAGCGACTTTTTTGAGGGCTGGCGAGAAAAAAATGAATCGAAGTGATTTTATGTACTCACTTTCTGTCTTACTTTCTGTCAAGGCAATTAACTAACTAACATCATTTTTTTTTTTTTAAACACTAAAATATTATACCTTGCTCTGTAACGTCTTGGAGGCGTGTGGTATCACGCAAACTTTGCAGTACGGGTCTGCGGTCCCACTGAAATCCCTGGGTTGGAGGTTGCGAGCCTGGATCAGTCTTACTGTGAGGAGGCCCATTTCAAAATTGTACTTTAGAGAGAAGTTCATGATGCCTAGCGTGGGACCTTCCTGGGATACCCGCCGCGGAGGAGACTGTGAATAAAGATGAGGATGAAGATGAAAATTAACGTAAGATTGATATGAATGGGATGGTCTAATTGTGAGAGAAAGTGCGTGGGACAGAGGAATAGAGGATGAGAGAAAGAGAGAGAGGGCGGGGGGTGAGAGAGAAGGGAGGCAAAGGTCCAACTAGAGGAGAGCATGTAATAGAGTTAGACGACAGACAAGAGAAAGAGAGAGAGAGAGGCAGAGACATATAAAAGAGTGCGAATCGTTATATGAGAGACGTGGAGGGGGGGGGGGGGTAAGGGGGTCTGGATGGGCAAGTAAAAATGTGATTACAATATGACAAAAGAAAAAAAAGGTGGAAACATGAAAATATGTGCCTTTATGCAGATAATATTTAGCAAGGTGAACGAAGGTAGGAACGGAGAAAACTTACCAACATTTCCTTATACATGTGTGAGCTCGGATCGAGCTGGGCAGGATCAAGTTTTCTACTCATAGAGGGCGTCCTTGGACTTATTTGTGGTTGAGCCTTTTCAACAGATAAATCGCTGATGGTGCTTGAAGGAGCTGAAAGAAAAAGAAGAAAAAGAAGAAAAAAAAAAGAAAAGATACAAAACGAGAAATAAATAAATAAACATAAACAAGTTCACGGTTGATTATGTAGCAAATAAAAATAATTTTGTCTTGTGAGGGTCTGGAATCATCGAAAACAGATTACAGCTCATTCTTGATGAAAATCGCATAGAGTGTAAACAGTACACACAGATATGAGTTGATGGGACTGCACGCAAACATAATGTGGCAATAAAATTTGGCCTGAAATATGAATCTATTTCTAGATATATTTGGAGTATGCGGGCATTTCAAGAGCGACCCTTTTCATGTGACACTGTTTTCATGATTATAGGAATGAGGAGAATGCTCACAAATTATCTTCCACATTTACCAGAATCCAACTTTCTCTTTAAAGTGTTATTTTGGGTGTAACATGTCGACGTGCATACGTGAATACGTCAGTATATCGCCGCTGTCATAATTATCTCAGTCGTCAGTGATCATTATCACCCATTAATGAATATTTCACCAATGTCTGCTCTGTTGCTATGGTAACATCGAGAAGGTCTTTCATCAACTTGTTATCCTTATTGACGCTATTGTCTGCCGGAGCATAAGCTAGTCACTCCAATGACAATCATATTATGTTTCTTTTGATTAGCATAGTATTTTTCTTTGACAGTTGTATACCAGTTTGGGTTTTTATCATTATGATTATTATATGCGACGCATGGTATATACTCTGATTCCATTATTGGTCTCATTTTGACTTGTTTGTTCACAGATATTGTAGTTTTAGTTCATTCACAGCAGGTAGAGCTATAGACAGCAATCTTCTCCCGTGAGAATCTCCTGCATCCATCTCATCACCATGGCAACGTAGATCATAACTGCATCTCAGGTATTATCGAATTATTTGATTTTTTTTTTCTTATATTTGATTGTATTTTCTTGATTTCTTTTCTACAGCAAGCACAAGTATACCTACCTCGAGGGATTGTAAAGTTCGCAGGATAAAGAGAGAGCGGAGGCGTTGAGGAGGAGGTCGTGGATTCTGACCTAGATGAAAGTTGAAAGACAAAAGGAAAATTGATTTCAGATCCTTCCGGCGAAGGATAAGATTACTTCTTTAGGGGAGTTGGGAGATTGAAATGAGGATTATGAATCGGAAGCATTAGGAACACGTTAAATACATAATATTAACATTGTTTTTTCTAAAGAAACACCGTCTCTGTCTTGACAAATTTCATAACGGTAACCTCATTTTGAGTAATAGTATGGAGAAGGTTGTCTATGCTGACCTAGATGAAAGATGAAAGACAAAATGAAAATTGATTTCTGATCCTTCCTATCGTAGGATAAGATTACTTCTAATACGAGCTTTGTGAGATTGAAATGACAATTATGAATCGGAAGCATTAGGAACAATAAATGCATGATATAATAAATACACGATATCATTATTGTTTTCTAAAGAAACAGCATCTCTGTGTTGTCAACTTATTGTTCCGTAATGGTTTGGAGGAGTTCGTGGATTCCGTCCTAGATGAAATATGAAAGGTCAATTTTTTGAGCCCTCCGGGTTTGGTAAAGATGACTTCTAACACGATTCATCTTTTGGGGACGATTGTTAGATTCGAATGAGGATTATGAATCGGTAGCATTAGGAACACGATAAACATGATAAATACGTAATAATTTTTATTATTATTTTCGAAAGAACATTATCTCTGTTCGAATATCAAAACAACAGCGTACAGGTGAGTTGGTTTGTTCTTATGTGCATTTTTTGTATTGACTAGAAGTATTTGATTCAAATATTAGTTTTACAACTCTGTTGAACGTATTAATTACATGCGTGAATGCTTTATCTAGAACCGAAAGATAATACAAATAATTATGTTGAAAATATGGTTACATATTTTCCAGATATGATGATAATGGCTGAATGTACCAATATGCTTTGAAATGCTAGTTTTCTTTAATGCTCTAGCGGGGGGGGGGGGAGAAGTTGTTATACAACGCACACACCTTTCGTCTTGGTATAGCTCTCTTGAAAATTTGTTTCCTAGTTCTTCCCTATTGAAATCATTTTAGCCCTCTCTTCTCCTCCCATGATATCCATGATTGTGTTTACTGCTCTGACTCCCTTCTGTAACTCACTCTTTCCCTTTCTCTTTCTCTCTCTCTCTCTCTCTCTCTCTGTCTGTCGTCTCTCCCTCTCTGTCCCTCTTCCTCTCTGTCTCTCTTCTCTTTCTTCTCTCTCTCTCTCTGTCTCTCTCTCTCTCACACTCTCACTGACCTTGTCATTTTCTCAACATAAACAGCCTCATGCCCCCACTTTACCTACTATGTAGGTCAAATAACTCTAGCAATAGGTATGGTGAATTGAAGATATTGAAGGAAAAAAGTATAAGATCACCAGAAATTGAGATAATCATCTTACAATCCAGTGTGGATGGGTATTCAACAATGACACCGTAAAGTTCAACGAGGTAGAATAGAGTGAAGTATAAAAAAAAAAAAGATGAAATGCAGACTCACAGTATAATAAATGAAGACTGGAGTAAGAAATAAATTTAAATGTAGATAGAGAGTCATGGTAGTTTTAATTTGATGAGCATAGTCAAGAGCGAGAAACAGAGAGAAAAGAGAAAATGAAGAAAAAAGGGGAAAACAAAATCTATATAAAAGTGTAATGTAGGGGTGGATGTAAGAGAGAAAGCCTGATAAGGTGAGGTTGATGTGCTAGATTGCGGACTAAACGCAGAGGAAATAAGAGATTATCGTGAATGAATTAGATTTAGGAAAAGAGGAAAGCCGGATAGCGGGGGAGCCAAAGTTTATTCAGTTTAACGTGATAGTATTTCATTGTAGCGTGTATATGATATATAAAGAAAATAATAACAATATATAATCGGAAGGAAATTAAACAATTTGAGAAAGACATCTAAATAATAATAATTCTCAGTTCTTGTATAGGGTATATCACGTATTTATCAATGTCTCTATGCGCTTCCAAAGAGCCTAACCTTGGGTTATTACCATGGCTCAGCCTAGCTACCCTAATGATGGCGCTGAAGCTTCAAGGAATGAATTCCTACCGGTACCCATTTTTTACACCTGGGTCGAGAGTGGCAAATGTAGAACCCAGTACTTTGTGATCTTCAGTCCGGTGACGTATCCATTAGACTACAAATCCTCTACTCTACTAGTATTGTGGTTTCCCCTATATCCTTCTTGATATATATTTTAAGTTATTTTTTTTTCAACGCTACTGTCATCCCTATTAGACGTAATTTGAAAATTTCCCTTTTTATATTAGACGATATTTCTTATACAGCAAAATGTATCATAATATCTTCTAGTAATGTATTATGAGCGTTTGTTTGTCAGACTTTGCGGGAAAATGCATTGGAAGAATAATATAAAAATGAAATGAAGATAATAAATCAATAAACTTAAAACAAAGAGTAGCCATGACCTACCCGTCTATAGAATTGTCGAAACGTCTGAAAGAGGGACGTTTCGTTCCCGGTATGAAATCATCATCAGAGTTGGGTGGCTCGGGAAGAAACGCCGATGGTTGAGACTCGAAGTCACTGTCATTCTGCCTCTCCTTCCTCAGCTTCCGAGGCGACTGGATGTAGCAGACACAGACTAGGACAGCGAGGACGATGCCGAGGGTCAGAGCCGCGGAGATCGAGGCGATTACGAGGTAGACCTCCATTTGGACTTTGGTGAGCATCTGATGCTGTACGTGTTCCTGTGGTGCTTATTATTCGCTATCCTGATAACAATCCTCCACCGAGATTCAACGAAGGAGAAGCGAGAACTCCTGAAGCTTCAAAAAATACACGAAGTGGCCCGAAGAGATCTGTGGAGAAGTAAAGGAAAGTAAGAGATCGTGGGTTGCAGAAGCATCGACAAAGAATGACTGAAAAATAATAAAATGAGGTGAAGAACAGTGACGTTTTTGCAGTCCCTCCTATATATATATATATATATATATATATATATATATATATATATATATATATATCCAATTCACTTGCTTCCTCTTCTTAATGTAAGTACGATTACATCTTTCGGCATATTTCTATTTATTGAAATCATCACTAAATGGCAGAACTACTATGGTAATAGCTAGTTTCTCTTTATCTACTAATCGATCATCAAATATTCTAAAAAGCATATACTGTCTAATTTTCTGAGTAATTAGCATAATTATTTGAATGAAAGAGGAGTTTTCAAGGCTTTAGTACAATAATAACCGTGACTTAATGGTTATCTCTTTAACGAGAACTGGCCGCACCTAGACCAGATTTAAGTAATGGGCAAAGGTGTCAGTTAATTAGTCGCTTTTAAAACGAAGATTTATTTGACTGAAAAAATATCTCAATTATCAATCTACTACCTGAGAGATCTATTCTGTAACCCCTCAAAGAACAGTTTAATTAAATCGATGTGTAATTATGTTTTAATTAAGCTGACTGCTCTAACGTAGTGGTCCTATTGGTGGCTTGAGATTTGATTTGATTTTTGTTTAATTCTTCTACATTCTATTTCTGTCTTTACTCTTCTTCCTAACACGCAGTTACAGTCCACGTGTCGTCTACGTCGTGCACTATAACAATTTTTTTTGCACGTCACGTGATGCGAATCTAACCAATCACAGCGCGTATTATACATAGACTATTTTACTATAAAGAGATATTTCCTTCATATCTCTATATAAGAGCCCTATGAGTCATTTACATGGAAAAGGGGGGGGGCACACTTCTGGAGTTGCGTACTCAAAGTATGTCACTTGGGTTTCAATGCGGGGGGGGGGGGGCACCGGCGGGATGTGCCCCCCCTATCCTCTATTGCATAATTAGCCTACACACATTTTAAAAAATAGCATTCCCATCCTTGTCCCCACATTCAAGCGAGTGGGCATGATATGTTTTGCTTGAAATGAGGGTAACACTTACTGAATGCTACAAGAAGACAAAATACCACAGGCCAAACCCAAAGAAAGTTTTAGCATCCAGTGTAGACAGCCTTTTATTCATAACAATAATCGACTACACCCTATGCTAGGGAGAGTCGAGAGGGAGAGAGAGAGAGAGGGGGGGGGGGGGAGTGAGTTAGAGAAGAGATCTAGATTTGCTTTGAGAAATTAAAGGAAACCAAAACCCAAGGAGAGAATCAATGTTATTGGAAAGTGAAAATTCAGAGAAGCACTTTACAAAAAGTTTCATTAAAATTGGTTAAAAAATGAGAGAGTTATGGAAGTTTGAAAAGTCTCGTTTTACTTTCTATGGGATCCTCAAATTGGCAAAATTGCTTCAAAATGGCTGATTTTGTGAACAACTCTCCATTTGTTTTGTACACAGATTTTCAGATTTTCCCCATTATCTTTCAAGGTGCAGTTAATCTCCTTCTGAGCTCAACATATATAATGGGAAAATGTATTTTACACCACATATGTCGAGTTCAGGAGGAGACAAGGAGCAATTTTGCCAATTTGAGGATCCCCATAGAAAGTAAAACGAGACTTTTCAAACTTCCATAACTCTCTCATTTTTTAACCAATTTTAATGAAACTTTTTGTAAAGTGCTTCTCTGAATTTTCACTTTCCAATAACATTGATTCTCTCCTTGGGTTTTGGTTTCCTTTAATATTCGGCCATCCCCGCTTATCCACGCCAAAATTTCTACACAGAACAAAGTCCGCAGTCACTGTTGCCAGCAATGTGAGACCTTTTCCTCACAATCTACATGTACATGATGTAAGCACAGCAAAGCAGCGAATTGTAACAAGAAGCAAGGTCTTCGGGGCAGCTATGGCGAAGGACGCAAGTTCCTACGTCAATTCTGAAAGAACTGTCTCAACACTTCTCGGAAATTATTACTGAGACCCTGTAATTCTTGCTTCCGTCATGTCCGTTGCATGTACAGAAGCGGGATATTGTGATGAATTATTTATAACATAACAGTTGGAATCATCATATAGACTGAGGTGAACGTTTTGGGGGATTTTTTTTCTTCTATTCTTTCTTTCTTTCTTTCTTTCTTTCTTTCTTTTTTTTTTTTTTTTTTGTTTGCTGTTGTTGTTGTTGAATAGAGCACTCTAAAACCGCTAAAAGGAGAATATATTAGTATGATTATCATTATGATTAACGATTTGGTGTCACCTGTGCCTGGGAGTGAAATAACTTTTACTTTTCTACATTTGGAATCAATGAATTTTGTGTTATCAGCGTGGTTAAACAAATATAATTTTGGAAGTTTCAGGCTAATATTTCAAGGAAAATTCCTGTTACGCCTATTGACTGACTGATATATGGCACTCACTGAATGGTCCTATCTTTATTGAAATTGATTTGCCACTAAACTGCATCCAAGATTTTCCATTATTGCAGCTGCTAAATCATCAGCCTCTTTTTGAAAATGTTTGCCTGAAATATTTGTTAAAAATGTATTCAGCAGCCCCCACCCCCAATCTTTCAAAACTCTTCGCGGCCCCGTTTAGACATGGTAAATAATCGTAAAGCTATGGAAATTTGACATCAGGAGAATAAAATACTTCTTAGAGCCTACATTCATTCCCGTTCCAAACTGTCGTGCCTGAACCACAACCAAAGCAACTTCTGTGCAATCGCGCTGCAATGTTTTGTCCAATCCGTTTATCCTGGTGGCGTTCGTTCGTATGTATCCTACGAATGTCTCACCCGTCTTACAGGCAGTAGGTTGATGTCGTGTGGCAAATATTGCCGACTAGCACGACTGGCGTCACTTTTTTTTTTCGTTCAGAACACAAATCGGTATACATAAAATGATTCCAAACAATGGGGATCTATTTACGTTCTTTACAACACTGAAAACTAACCTGTCAATGACACCCATATGCGTTGTAAAATTTCATGTTTACCACCCCCCCCCCGAAAAAAAAAATCAGTTTGAAGAGAGTAAAATTATGAAAGCGCTATGTATATTTCTCGACTTTCCCTTTAATATGTATACTACGTTGAACCAAGGAGTTATCACACAACTCCTTGGTTGAACATTAATGGTCACTCTATATTTCGTCAACTTGGAAGCCATCGTTTGCTTGGCAACTGCTGAGAACATTGAGATGTTTATCGTGATTCAGTAATGTTGGCAATTTAGGCAACGCCTTTCTGGCCGTAAGCATGCTGTTATTATAATGTTCACCAAAAAATGTGGAAGGAAAATTTGCAACAAGGCCAGGCAAATTTCCGGTTAGAATCTGCTGCATTCATTTGAGAGTTTATTGAGTTTCTGGAATTTTTTTAAATGGTGTCATGCAAGCAGGATATAAAAATAATCCCACATTCCAACAGGAAGCAGAGTGAAGCTTCATAATTCGTGCTCTTTAATTTCATGATATTGCAAAAAATAACGAGAGACATCAGAGGCGGAATCAATCGCCCCCTCCCCCCTCCCCCCCCCCCCCCCCGTAATTAATTAGCATAATTCCGTCACCCAATTCTAAATCACTCGTGGCGCACGCGTCACACTTTGTATGCACCAAGTGCGCACGTGGGCGGTCAGATGTCCAGATCGGTCCAGATTATGGTAAGATTTCTCAGTGATGATTTGAGCCAGGGGTGTGTTTATCAAATTTCAATTGGTCAACGAGAAAAATAAAATAATTTGCACTTGTTCTTTCATGTGTGAACTCATGACAAAGGAGAAGCTAACGGAGTCACGTTTCATGTGGCATTCAAATCTTTCAAATCTCGAGGAATATCTCATTGTTGCACAATCTCGACAGTGTAATGTCACATTTTACCCTCGAGATCGGTTAAAATCAATTTAATCTCTTTTAGAATTCACGTGTGTGGTATCGTTTATGGGCTTTCACTGTGACTCCCAAATACGCTGTATTCGATAAGACACAGATCTTGAAAGTGTATCAAATCATTTGATCTAAATTCAAAGTCAAAATACACCGCAGTGCATTTTAGCTCACGTGGGCATGATGGGCATCGTGCCGCAGAGTGCCTCACGAAACCCACCAGAAAAACAAGCTTTTCTCATGATTTGTAGTTACATGTGATCTTGGCTCCCCTCAAACATGGAAGTTGCCTGACATGGGACACTGATTTTTTTTTTTACGACACATCTTCCGGCGTCGTTTGCCATGCGGTCAAGTTCCTACAGTTAACGGATTCTTAACCTCAACCATGTAAAAAAAAAAAAAAAAAAAAAAAACACCACCACCGCCATCACAACCACCACCTTTGCCCTAACTCAAAACTACATCTTAGGTTAAGGCTAACCTAAGTAAAACCCAATTCCAACCCTAAGGTCTAAACCTAACCATACATTTTTTTAAAGGAATAAAGCCATGAGCAATAGACCGGTTCTGTAATTTATCCAAATTTATGCACATTTCTTCTCTGAGCACGTGTAGTGACGAGCTATTTCATTAACCTGCTTTTCATAAATGAACCTCAATGCTTGGAATCCATTTTGCATACATTACTTGTTGCTATGTAAACCTCGGGCAAGCTTTCAGGTTGTCATGAACAACCTTTGTTTGAAAGTCTATTGTCTCTGGAAAATATCGTACGACGGAACACCACAACGCTCCGAAAAAAGATTTCTCACCTCGTACCTTCATTTAAACCCCTATTGGCAAAATGTTAATCACCCCCTCCCCCACTCTCTCTCTCTCTCTCTCTCTCTCTCTCTCTCTCTCTCTCTCTCTCTCGACAAACTTGTATAAATATTGGCTATGCCCACGATATCTAAATCAATGTTTTGTTGTTTTTTCCCGCAATAATTGTTGTCTCGTTCTTGCATTCCTACTTTTTTTCTCTCTCAATGAAATCTATAGTATGGGTGTTGCCGGCCAACTTTCATAACTCTTTCGCTCATAAGGATTTCTCAAATTTCTGTTTCATTCTTTCTCCCTCTCTGTCCTTTGTTATTCTAAAAAGCTCTGTCTATCTGTTTTGCGCGTCTCTCTTTTTCTTTTCTTCTGCATCTTTCTTCTCCATTCATCATCACTCTTTATTTTATCCACGGGGGGGGGGGGCGTTTCATCTCCGACAAATTTGCTCTCAGCCAATCAGATGCAAGGATTTCTGTAGCTTATAACAGTTATTGCAACTTGTCATTGATGACAAGTTTTATGAAACAGGGCCATGGTCTTCGTTCCGTTAGATTCCCACCTCTCCCCCTCTATCTCTCCCTCTCTCTTTCTAAATCTGCCACATGATCCCCCTGGACATTCTGAAGTCATCTGATCTCCGATAAAAACTCACGTGTCAGCTGACATTTCTTTACTTCATTCAGCTTTGAAATTCACCGCTCTTCCACTTTCAAATGACTCTACATTGATCTACTTTAATCTAATAACAACATGACTATTTGGGGGTGCTGTGGGTCGGGGGGGGGGGGTATCAAAGGAGTGGGAGTTTAGAAGCACTCTTGAAAATCATGCTTATATCTCGTCATTTAATCATTTTACATCCAGTCATTTCACGTGTGCGTGCCCTTCATGGCTGCTGTATCTATATATATCACTTGCTTATTTACCAAGTTTATTACCTTATTTGTGTTTGTGTGTGTGTGTGTGTGTGTGTGTCTCACCTCCCTTCATGGCCCCGCTATCTCTCCCTATCTGGCGCTCACTTATCTCTCTCTCTCTCTCTCTCTCTCTCTCTCTCTCTCTCTCTCCGTCCTTGTCTCCTTTTCTCTTTCACACACACACTCGCACACACACTCACTTTTTTTTTTCAATGATCTTTATTTTGATTCCACTCAATAATTATACATAAATCATACTTCAACGATTCAATGAAAGTACATGCATATGAAAGTACATGCATATACACTCACACGCTAATACACAACCACACCCACACACGCACACATCCGCCCCCTCCCCACAACCCAACCCCACCCGCACCACCTTAAACCCAATACTTCCTCAACCCCCCCCCCCCATTTCCCCATTTGTTTTCCCCCCTCACTCCCATCCATCCCTCCTACCTCTCTGCAATTACTTCTCTCCCTCTCTCTCTCTCTCTCTCTCTCTCACGCCCACACACTCACACACCACACACCACACACACATACAAACGCGCACACACGCACCCGACCCATACCCACACACTCTCTATCAGTGCTTGCGCCGTGTGACGTTTTATTCAACCGTTGAATCTCGCGTAGTGGGACTGTACCTGACTAGTGAATGCAATTCGTTGATTTCCCAAGACAGCCTTTCTTATGATTATTCATTTGTTTACGTAGTTCAAATTTTGCCACCACTGAGAGACACTGATGTAAAAAAAAAAAAAAAAAAAAGGTTATCGCATTATAAATGGTGACAAATTTTAAGTTGACGAGAGAACGTCCCTAGCCAGTCAACTATCGTTCGCTGAAAGGTCGAGATGGTATCATCTCTATAGGAATTTCATCAAGTCGATTTGAATATCAAGCTCATGGAATTTTTATTTCGAAAGAAATTGTAATTCAGTAACTGTGAAATATTTTTATGCAGAAGACCAGCGCAATCTTACCCTCCTGTATATGTATATGTATATGTATATGTATATGCTGTAAATGCATATTTCGTCACCCCCCCCCCCCCCCCAATTTAAATGATTAACATACATTTAGACAGTCATCATATCTATTTTCTATCATATACATTAGGTGGTCTAAATTGACCGCTCCTCCTTAAGTATTACTTGCTTTCTACGCCTTGTGTACGATTCAAAGGGATTGTGGATGTTCACCCCCTTTAACACATTTTAGCCCCCCCCCCCCTCCCCCAATTCTGACAGCCCTGGATCGGCCTCAAATCTGCAGCAGGCATATGCTCGGACAGGAAATGTGGAATCCTTCGCACATGCAGGAATAAGACATGTAAAACGCACAGAAAAAATTAAAATAAAAGGATAAATGTTAACATTATTGGCAAGTAGAAAGCGACTGTGATTCTACTCTCTCTCTCTCTCTCTCTCTATCTCTCTCTCTCTCTCTCTCTCTCTCTCACACACACACACACACACACACACACTCTCTCTCTCTCTCTCTCTCTGTCTCTCTCTGTCTCTCTCACCCTGTTTCTCTATCTCTCACTCTTTCACTTTCTCTTTCCCTCTCAGTTCCTCCGGTTTTAGTACTGTTGATATATCATATCGATTTCGAAGCTGACACAGTATACTGCAAGTCCAAAGAACAAAGTCATGCGTCAAGAAATCCCTTTTTTCCGGAGCCGGTGGGGACGGGGGCGGTGAGCAGGAGACTTAACTGTGATGGGGGAGATTTCTTTATTGTTGATGAGCCATTTAAAGATGAAGCCATTGGCTCGTATTGAGTTTTACGTTGTCTATGTATTTCACACCTGTTTCAAGTAGTACAATCCACTCGCTACCGGAATAACTTTAACTTTGTGGGCGTTCCGGCATCAAACTGGAAATGAAACAATGCACTTTCCTACATCTGTATAACATCCTCAAATTTATCTTTATTCTCAAATCTAACCTTAGTCCCAATTCATCAAGGTATGATCAAAGCCTCTTGATATGTTTCTTTCGTGCACTTTAATGTCGACTGCTTTGCAATTTTTTCCAGAATCTGTTTTCATTGTTTTGTACACGATTGTATTTTCCTTGTGCGATTTGGGTAAGATATAGGAGTCACTGTTTCCTCTTTATTGGAGGACTTTAATAATACTAATATATCATTTTAATTATTTTTGTTTGCTGTTACTTCCTTCCTTAAATTTACTTATCTTTGTTATTCTTTGTTTTTCAATTCGCTTTCGTTCCCAGCTCCCAAAGTAATTTCAAGACTTCAATTAACTGTGTATGTATTTCCATATTGTGTTCTTTATTCGTGACTGTTATCTTATTCTTTATTAGAATGTTCAACATAGATTATTAAGTATTTGGCGTCACCTGGGCCTGGGAGGGGGAAAAGCCCACTGAATCACTGTCACCCCTGGGTCACTGTCACCCCTGGGTCACTGTCACCCCTGGGTCACTGTCATCCCTGGGTCTCTCCTCTTGGTATAACTAATCATGCTAATGAAGATGTGCAGGTATACCACTATACCGGGGTTTCCCCTACTCTTGTGCGAAGAGTGCAGTGGGTTCTTAAAGTTTCTTGCGGTGTTTTTTTTTTCCAAACATTAATCTACATTTGCCACTCTACACCCAGGTGGAGTAAATGGCTACCTGGTAGGAAGTAATTCTTTGAAGGCTTCCAGCACCTTAGGGCAGCTGGGCTAATGACAAGGTAATAGTTTGTAGGCGCCTTGAGCATTCCCTGGAATGGATTGTGTTTATACGTCACACTTCTTTCTCGGAGAGTAGCTGGCAAATGAAAAGACTACACTGTTTAAATGAATTTTAGATAATGATAATAATAAATGATTAAAAGCTACATTCATATTACGCACTTATCCATCCCAGGGGATACTCAAGGTTCGTACAAATGATTACCCTGGCATTGGCCAAGCTACCCTAGGTCTTGAAAGCATTCAAGGAACGACGTCCCATTAGGTGGCGCAAATCCAGGGGGGACAGGGGGACATGGCCCCCCCCCCCTACCTTTTTGAAGATAGGCGAATGTCCCCCCCCCCCCCCCACCATTTTGAATAACCCTTTTTTTTTTTTTTTTTTTTTTTTTTTTTTTTTTTTTTTGCTTGTTAGAGAATTTTGGAGGCAAATGTCCCCCCCCCCCCCGAATTTCAAAATGGATTTGCGCCACTGACTGACTATACCTGGGTGGGGAGTGTAAAATGTAGAATAATATTTTGATAAAAGCGAAACATCTTATCCTTAGTCCGATGAAGTATCCACAAGACCAATAGACTAATACCAACATTACACTTTTTTTTCAATGAATAGATAGATAGATAAATAAATCAATCAATCAATCAATCAATCAATAAATCAATCAACCAATATCCTTATCATGCATTTATTAGCCCTCCCTATGCAGCTTGATGTTCCCCTTTAAATGCACTCTTTATACAACTCAGAAGGCAGGTGCATCTTTTATTTATGAATACTATGAAGACATGTGGTTTGGAGTACCATTCCACGCTGTGTATGGCGGAGCATGAATAGAGAATGGATTGTTAGAATTGTCCATTTATATCCTGTTTACATAACAACTTACATTGATAGAGATATGATGTTGCTATTTTCACTTTAGGTTAGAAAAAAAATATATAGCTTTATATATCTTTGAAAGCAAGATATCGCCACTATAGGTTTCATAGTTATAATTACATACCAAATAAAAAATATTTCAGTCACTGCATGAAAACTAAAAAAAAAAAAAAAAAAAAAAATCACTTTGAAGCAAGTCGAAACGAAATCTTTTACACTTTTGCAAATCAAAGTTTCTTGTTCTTGAAGGTACTGTTTGGAAGAAAAGGCCGACAACAGACATTGATTGCTTTCTCATCAGTTTTCAAAGGGATGCGTTTTAAACACAGGTGTCACTAGAGGGACTAGAGGGACTAGAGGGACTTAGTGTAGTATGTTGATCATCCCATCCCCATTTAACATTTCCTGTCTGCAAAATCGCCGAAATGATGACTCCTTCTTTTCATCCCCCCCCCCCCACTAGCGTACCCAGGGGGGCAAGGGGGCAGAGTGCCCCCCCCCCTGACAACTTTTGACAGAAATTTTTTTTTTTACCCTTTTTTTTTTTTTTTTGCTTGTCAGAGAATCATTGAGCAATACACCCCCCCCCCCTCACTGAGCGACTTTTCGAGGGCTGGAGAAAAAAAAATATCGCAACCTTTGTTCCTTTGTCTTCTTCTTCTCCCTTTTTTTTTCTTTTTTGCTTCAATACTACATAAAATATCTACAAAATAGTTTCAAAATCGACAAAAAAATATGTTTGTCTTTACAAAACATTTCCGGTTTTTCCAAGACTACCAACGACATGAGACTGTTCAAGGATGTTGAATGTATTCATGAAATAAATCTAAAAGCATCATATAAACCACACCCATACTTGACAGGTACTGTTTTCATAACAATCACCAAGAAATTACTTGAAAAGCGTTCTTCTTGATCATTTATCTTATTCAATTATTCATTCTACATTCTAATTGACTTCTTTCAAAAACTTCGCTAATAAGAGTAAGTAAATATGACCACGATTCTTTTTGACCCAACGCCGGTGTATTTAGCATGATATATTCTACCTTCTCCTGATTCATTCAGAGGATTTTGAGATGATGCATTGGAGATGACGAATTATCATCGCGAGGGCTTAAGTTCGTATTGTCAGATGGTGATCAAGATTTGCATGTGTATCTACATGCGCAGCAATACCTCACGTGTTCTACCACATCATAATCTGTTTATAAATGTATGTTGATTGAATTCCTGTCAAAATATCTATATTTGAAGAAGAAAAATGTTAAGACCTTGCGTAAGCTCATTCTCCTTGTTCGATCGCACACGTGTAATAGAACAATATTGAAATGTCATTAGTCCTGAACTTTTTAAAAAACAACTGAAAACCCACCTATTTCGTGCAGCTTACAACAATTAGTCATTTCATAAGTGCATTGTATAATTAGATGTCAGTAATCTCCTACATTTACAGCTTGTTCTTTTGTATGTACAGTAATTGTAATTGGTTCTTTATTTAATTACCAGCTTTATCTAAATGAGTATTCTACGTAATCAGACGTCCTACCTGAATGTTTTGATTGGATTAGGTCTTTATTTTAATCTAAATATGTAACATACTTTTGTTTGTAAAGCGCTTTGAGAACCATTTCTGTGATGAATTGTGCTATATAAAAACATTATATTATTATTATTATTAAAAGCAGTAAAGCACATGTACCTTTTCAAAGAAAAGAATAGAAGGTTCGATGAATAGAGAAAACCAGTTAAATTATACACCCTGTCACCGTCAAAAATTACATCTTTACAAAGGACGATGTCCTTGGAACACTTTTTAAAGATTCATAGTAACCTTTTCGCTATTCCTTTTTTTTAATCAAGAAGGTGGAAATCAAATCAATAGCAAAGAATTTCTTTCTTGACGTTTTATTCAAGATAAAGAAGGAACAAATAGTAATATTCATGTACAAAAGGGGAGAAAGAGAGAGGGTGTGGGTAGGAGTACAGAGAATCAAATTCCAGTAGAAAGGAGTAGACTTATTAGGGGAAGTATGAATAATATTGTTATAGGAATATACACAAATTATACGCTAATATAAGTAAGAGAAAAGGGAATAAAGTTAAGTGGTAGATCATCAATCCAATAGGAAAAAGGATCAGTATCTTGAGGGGGCACTTGTGTCGGTGTGTGTGGGGGGGGGGGGGGGGGGAGGGGGAGGTCGAATTGGTCTTATGGGAGGATGAAAACGCGAGAGAACAAGGCCAACATGTATTTGCTTTTGTTCTCACGTTGCCTTCCACCTCATCCTTTTGTTATTTCTCCCTCTCTCTCTCTCCCTCTCATCATTTCATTTGGAGACCGTGCCTCCCATGCCCCCTGCAGCTAGTCCAAAGGCGTTAGTTTATAGTTCCAGAAATCAGTGGTATCACGATTTGATTTACACCTTCTTCCCGACCAGCAATGTAGCGAGAAAACTTGATGCAACCCTATTTACTATAGCCCTATACACAACTTCACTTCTTTTTTCGAGGAATGCTTGCTCGCGCTCCATTAGGATTCAAATGCATTTCTGTGAATTGATGGAATTCACCTTTCCTCGACGAAATTTACCCTCTCCCCCGGCCTTACTCTTAAGCCCCCCCCCCTCTCTCTCTCTCTCTCTCTCTCGCCCCCCCCCTTTCTATCTCTTTATCTCTCTCCCTCAGTCTATGTACGTGTTTCTCTCTTACTATTCTCTCTTCCCTCCCCCTCTCTCTTTCTCTCCCTTATGGCATCTCTCACCCTCCTCTCTATTTTGTTCAATCTGTCAATCTCTTTTTCTTTTTCTCCATCCATCACTTACCCTGTACTTTGTCCCTCGTGCACTTCCATTTCTCTTCTCTCTCTCTTTCTCTTTCTCTAATTCTCTCATTCCCTCTCTCTCTCTTTCAATACCCTCTAATTCTCTCCTTTAAACGTTGATCCCTAACCCCCCCCCCCCCTCCCCTCCTCTGTCTTTCTCTCCCCCTTGTTCTTTCTGTCTCATTTCCTCGCTGAGTGAATTCAATTTAATTCAATTTAATTCAATTCAATTTCGGTTTCATTATAAAAAGTACATGACAAAAGTCCAAAGATTAAAATTGTCATATTAACAGTAAAATACAACTCTCTTGAGGGGGTGGAGGAGGGGGTCTGTCCAAACTGATTTATCTTTAATTTTGTACACAGTACGTTGTAAAAAAAAAACTTATTTAATATAACTGGCATAAGGTTAAGTGGAAGATAACTATTAGAATCACCTGAGGAAAGACCAATCAAAATCGCGAGGGCCGTTTTTTTTTTCCTGTCCTCCCCCTCGCCCTCTTAACTCATCCATCGATACCGTGTCCACGCCTATGCATGATGTCCTTGAACGATGTATCATTAATAACGCGCTTATGATAAACGGGCGTGTTTTGATACTTACATTGTTGACATAATTGACTCAAAAGTACTTACATTTGAGTCCATTGCAAGGGAAAATGGCGGATTTTCACATCTAATACGCTTATACGCAGAGTACACTATAATGTATCTACTGCCTAATTAGCATAAATATATATAGTAATAATATCACTGACAATAATGAAACACCTTCGCCCGTTCCTATTAGGAGTCATATATAATATGTCTCAGGGTTATTTTACCTGATGCATATACTATATACATAAAGCAGTGACCAAACTTGTCTGTTCTCTGAGGAGAAAAAAGATGCAGGGATGAGTGAAGTTGTGAAAATGTGTATTCGTGTTTGTTTTTGTTTTTGTCTTTACCAGGTGTATGTACACTTTTGGGCCCAACTGTGTGTGAGCGTGTGTGTGTGTGTGTGTGCATAAATATATAGTCAGAGAGATGATCACTATCAGACGGTCGTAGCATTTATTATATTTATATATATATATATATATATATATATATATATATATATATATATATATATATATATATATATATGGCAAGGAGGATATTCCATATACATATACATATGCAGTAACGAGGAATATATTTTATATGTTTAAAAGTAAGTTATATTTTTTTCTATATTTCCATTGATATACATGTATATCAGACTGGGAATGTTCACACTAACCCTCCAGTTTAATACTGGTTCGGATAGGCCTACGAAAACTTTTGATTACCAGTGAAGTTTGAATATAAAAGCGTAATTGAACTGTTATAGCCCAAGGCCGATTTCATTACTTCATCGAAATCAATTCAGGCTATTCCGAATTACATCTCCTACTCAAGTCTAAAGCATCCGTATTGGAGCATAGGAGAGCATAGGACGCCATTTTCGGTTAATGGTATTTTGCATTCATTGCTCTTCGAGATTGATTGATTTAATGCATCCATTATATATATAAAATGAGGTGAAATTGATTCTTTCGCATTTAAAGGGGAAAGTCCAGAACATCTCTATATTTTCAACGATACACTTTTCAACGATACACTATTTTTGCAATTATAAGTTATAGGGGGCTGCAATCTACAAGCCCAGCTTTTTAGCAGTCCCCTCCGCGACCAACCTAGTTTATGTTTTTCTATTGTCTATTGTACACTGTACGCAATAATGGTAAAGTTTCATTGATTTGCTATGTACGATGTAAACCTGTGCATTTTAATTTGTTGGAAGTGGAAATAAATGAAATAAAATGAAATGAAATGAAATGAAATATATATATTTACCCGATTCACGACATGCGCTACACAGTCTAAGTTTCATTGTCTTGATTATAATGCTCTCTCTCTCTCTAAATACATACATACATATATATATATATATATATATATATACTTTTTTTCAAATGAAGTTCATAATTTCCTGATGAAGCCTTATGGGCGAAATGCATCATCTCTCCAAAGGTTATTTCCTTTGTTGGTAACTTTAATGAGGTTGAACATTTGTCAATCTGTCGGTCAATTGAATCTGGTGTCGCCGAAACCACTGGCCCGTCTCCGTAGTCTAGTGGTTAAGGCATTGGCGTTCTAAGCCAGTGACCCGGGTTCGATTTAAACCTTTGTAAAAAAAAAAATAATAAAATAAAAAAAAAAATAAATAAATAAAAGGGAGGACAGTTCTGGGGAACTTTGATTTAAGCTACGCAACCATTATTCTCTCATTTCCTTTCACAATATATTTATGAAGTCTCTGACATATATTTACAAGAAGAGCCTCATGATGTAGCGGGCATACTGCTGAAAAGAAGGAGAAGAAAACGAAGAAGAAGAAGAAGAATGAAAAGAAAAAAAATACAACGATGAATTAATAAAATTGTAAACTTGCAGAATATTGATGCATTTGGTCCAAAATTCGAGGATATGTTTATTGTACTGACGTCAAAATATTTCTTTCCCATATTGTCTCTCTTTTGCTGTTTTTTTTTTCCTTGTTTATTTTGTACTGAAGTGTAACGCAAGTCATCCAGCATATTACCTCAAAGCATCATTTTACGTTTACAGAGTAAATAAATATTCTCATTTTGTTTGTTGCTTTCATTGTTGTCATTACTATTATCATTGCTATCATGAAAATGTTGTTATTTGTAATAATAATAATAATAATAATAATAATAATAATAATAATAATAATAATAATAATAATAATAATAATAATAATAATAATAATAATAATAATAATAATAATAATAATAATGTTATTATTATTAATAATAATAATAATAATATCATTATAAATATTACTTCTATCATCACCATCTTCATCATAATCATCGTCCTCATCGTCGTCATCATCATGATCGTCATTGCTGTTGTTGTTATTATCATTATTATTACGTAAATACAATATGTCACTTCAATAGACATGGTAGGCAAATTTGGACAGCATGCACTAGTCGGTATTTTCTAATACAATTGTATACGTTTTAATTTGTTCACCATGTAGTATTCGTACTGGACAACATGAGAAAACCTCTTCATCACGCTCTCTCTGACTTTAACAAATTTGCCCTTTAGTTTCCATGGTAACCCGTCCATATAGAGGGTTTTTTCTCCCAAACCCCGTTGAGGGGCCATTCTATTTTCTTCTCTGTTATTTTCTTCACACGGCCAAGTGGATTAAAATTGCGCTTCGCGTTGCGGTGATGAAGAGCGCCGTAAACAACATCGAGGAAATAAATGCATCGCAAGAAACACAGCTAGAGCAATAAAACAAACGAAGAGAACGAAAGAGGGCAAGCAGCACGCAGAAACATATATCATGGGTTCGTAAATTGACAGAATCTGAAATGTCAATTGCCTGTGTCGTGTAGGTTCGTGTAAATGGACGAGTATCCAATGGGTATATTGGGAAAAATAGAGGGCCTTTCCGTATGTATGAGCAGAGCAAAATGTGGTGTGCCTGTTAGAATTTCGTATTTCATGCTTATTTCACTTATACAGATTTAGGTAAGGTATTCGGTATTCTATGATTTGCATTTATTATCATTATCATTGTATATATATATATACAGGGTGTCCCCAAAAAAGCAGAAAGGCGGATTTTCATTAATTTGCCTTCAAAAGAAGATATTTTTTGACATAATTGGGTAAAGCAATCTTCTACCGAAGAGAATGATACTAAGATCATTGAATTTGGTTAAGTAATTTTGATTCTATGCCCATTTCTTAAAACACAGTCATTTTCGAATTTCGCTTGATTTTTGCGACCGATGAGTGTAAGATCGTATCGGGAATGGGTTTTAGTGAGCTGTAGCTCGGGAAAAGTGGAAATGACGCTAATTATTGTACATGCCATAAGAAAGGCCATTCCTGACGCAATTATACTGTCATCGGTTGCAAAAAAACAAGCGAAATTTGAAAATGATTGTATTTTAAGAAACGGGCATAGAATCGAAATTACTTTACCAAATTCAATGATCTAGATATCATTCTCTTCGGTTGAAGATGCTTTACCCAATGATGTAAAACATATATATACATTTTTAAGTACCGAAAATCCGCCGTTTCGTTTTGGGGGGGGGGGGCACCCGGTATATATATATATATATATATATATATATATATATATATATATATTTATATATATATATATATATATATATATATTTATTTATATATATATATATATATAATATATATATATATATAATTGTAAGGAAATAACATATACAACAGCTTTGGCAACTCTCGTGGAAATAATTATAATTGTGAGAAATCATAATGAGAGAATAGTGGTTGAGTAGCTTAAATCAAAGTTCCCAGAGCTGTCCTCCCTTTTTGAAATTTTTGCAAAGGTTGAAAAAATGTCTCCGCCGGGAATCGAACCCGGGTCGTTGGCCTAGAACGTCAATGCCTTAACCACTAGACCACGGAGACGGGCCAGTGATTTCGGCGTTAAGGCATTGGCGTACTAAGCCAACGACCCGGGTTCGATACCCGGCGGAGACATTTTTTTCAACCTTTGCAAAAATTTCAAAAAGGGAGGGCAGCTCTGGGGAACTTTGATTTAAGCTACGCAACCATTATTCTCTCATTTTTATTTCTCACAATTATATATATATATATATATATATATTCGATCCTTGCTGACTGCTTACATCCTTGGACAAGGTGTTTTACCCATATTTGTCCCTCTCGACCCAGGTGTATAAAAAGGGTACCTGGCAATGCTTGGATAATAAGAAAAAAACTGTACCAAAACTGATGAGGCTACCCTTGGGGGAAAAGGGGCATTATTACCATAACGTATTTGAATTTTGGTGCATTAGAGAAAACATAATGGCTTATGATAATAATAATTCTTCTTCTTTTGATAGGGTTGCTTCATTTTGCAGACGCCACTCCTGTCAGATGCATATAGATAAATAGAATTGGTGTAGCAGTCATTAAAATTATATTTGTAACATTTATTATTCCTTTACTGAATTATGACAAAGCGAGGGCTCGGTACCGTTTGATGTACAGATCATCTACAGGTGAGCAGGAAATACTTTGAAAAAAAATGGAAAGAACGAAAAAGGACTAAGAACAGAAAAAGGCATGCCGATTTAAAAAAATAAAAAAATTAAGTAGAAGACAAATTCAACGAAATACTACGACCATAGATTATTTAACGTAAAGTCGCCAGGTTTATCCGGTCAGTTAGAACGGTGAACTACTGTCAATAAAAAAAACGTCACGAAAAAATGAATAGCTAGAAGAAATTATATACAAACAAACATGAACAAAATATATGCTTGAAAATGTTTCAAGAGCAAATAAATTTCATATTCTTCATCCATACCCATCTATTCACAGTGGACACTATAATAATAACAGATGAATGTATTTACCTTTTCTCTTGTTCTATGCAATTAGGATTCCACCATGATGTATGCGCTCCTTTATTATCGACGATACTATATCTGGCAAGGTTTATGCTCTGATCATAATCCGGGTTGTTCCCATTTCCCAAAACCTTAAACAGACGACTGTGTCAACTCTCTTCCTCCTACCTCTCTCAGAGTCTCTAGGAAGATGCTTTTCAAAGGATTGGAGAAAAAACGATTAGACGAGGAGAAGTAAATAGGCACGGATCGTGTAGAAACGCATCGTTTGGGAGAGCAATTGCCCTGGAGAGAAAGCGCGGGAAACGAAGGATCACCGAGAAATGCGGGAAGGCACAAATTTATCCCTGTTTTACAAGCAGGCGACTCAAGAGCGATTGGATGGCAAAGTAACAACTTCATTCTGTGCTCTCCACTTCACAGGTTGTGATGAGATGAATAAATTGTTTTTTTTTGTGAGATGAGGGAAATGATTTTGTCTATTTGCGTAGGTGATAATAGCTCATCACCCCCCCCCCCCCCTCTCTCTCTCTCTCTCTCAGCCTCTTATTTTCTAACTCTATGAGCCGATTGGTTTATTTCCATACTTGTCTGCCTATTTCATCTTTCCCTAGTACTCACTCTTTCTCTTTCTCTCTCATTTACCCCCTAAATGATGTGTGTATTTTATTTTTTTTTTTTCATTTTCATACCCGTCTGCGTATTTCATCTCTCCCTTCTTCCCCCCCCCCCCTCTCTCTCTCTCTCTCTTTCTCACTGCAGGTCATTCTTTCTCTGTCAAACCTTCAAACCTCCTGCTTTAGAGCATGTAAAGCATTAAGCCTATGCAGGAATATAGAAGGCCTGAGAAAAGACCAATACATCATGTACATCAAGAGATATGTACAGAGTGTTTACAAAGACATAGATCAGAGGATAAACAACAAACAATAATGTTATTTTCAAAAGTCAAGAAATGTATATATATATATATATATATATATATATATATATATAAATTATATACCATCAATAAATCATCAATAAAATATGATACTACCTATAGATACTTGTGTTAAATTCAAACTCATACTGGGATCAAACAAGACTATGCAATTTATTTTTATGCTTAAAAAAGGTCTCTCTCTCTCCCTCTTTCTCTTTCTTTCTTTCTCTCTCTCTCTCTCTCTCTCTCTCTCTCTCTCACTCTCCTCACTTTACATTGCTCTTGTCTACGCCAATATCCTCTCGTAATTCTTGTGGTCTTTCTCGTTTCTCTTGTATCTTCTTTCTATATCTCTTCTCCGTTTACCTCTATCTCATTTGTGTACTTCACTGGACTGTCATTCGACATGTGCTTCTGCTCTTATTTTATCTCTCTTGCACATAATCATTATCATCCATATTTTTCATCTACACTGCGCAACTTCAACATTTCTTATGGGAAACAGTCAGAGAGTAATTTATGTCCCTTGTTCTATTTATTTTGTGTATGACTAATGAATTTTGAATATGAATATGAATTTGAGGGGAAAAAAGGTAGAGTCCAATCGGATGTCATTATCGTTTCTATTTCCACCATCCTGTCATGGAATACGTTCCCATTACGTCTCCATACCACTTGAAGCATTTTAAGTGGATTACTGTATTTATTATTCATTAAAAAAAATTGAAATGCAAGAGGTATAGCCCAGCTATGAAAGGCATACTGCGTGGAATTATGGGATAGGTGATAGTACGATGACCAGTCGTATATAAAGAGAACGAGGGAAAAACAGACGAGGGGATATCGAGAGATATTGGAAAATTCATTTCCAATGAAGTAAAGTTGAAAATACTGAATTCAATGGGGAAATCGTCACGACGATTTATTTATACACATTCTCAGGGGAGGATCCAGGATTTTGTATAAGGGGGGAGGGTCACACAAATGTATAATTGTCAACTTTGGGAAACTGCTTGGAGGGAGATCCATAATTTTTTGGTCTCGCCAGCCCTCCAAAAGTTGCTCGGGGGGGGGGGGGGGGTTATGGGGTCCAGTTTCCTTCCATAATTCTCTGACGAGCAAAAAAACAAAACAAAACAAAACAAACAAAGTTTTCCGTTCTAAAAGGGGAGCACAATAAAAAATAGGGGGCACAATACATTATTTTCTTTCAAAGGGGGGGGGGGGGGCGGAGGGGATTCCCCCCTAACCTAAATCCACCACTGCACATTCTAACAATTACTCCTGTGTTGGTATCTTGTTCAAAGAGCTTTCTTCTATAATACAGCCAGATAGACAATTAACAGAAAGAGGAGGAGTTTCTAAAGAAAAAAAAGAGAGTGAGAAAAAAAAGTAAGAGAGGGAGGGAGAAAGAGAGGGAGAGAGAGAGATAGAGAGGGGGAGAAAATGTGAAAGAGAGTAATCATGGTCATGTTTATTAAGTTTCTTTGTGATTTGTCGTAGACGTAAGTTAAAACGATCGCAAAAACTTTCAAGAAATCAGCTCAAGGGCAATTTCAATACCCTATTATACTGTCAATAGATAAAAATCATGTTGGGATAATTAATATGTCATTGTCATCTTCATACATTTAAAACGTGACTCACAAGGCTATTGAAATCACCTTAAGATTGATCTTTTCAAATTCCTTGAGATCGTGTTATTTCTAAAATTCGCTCTTTTGAAAAAGCACATTTCTCTCTCGCTGTCACAGCAATGTAATATCTCATGGGCCGCGGAACCGGGGGGGGGGGGGGAGGCTGCAGCCCCCCCCCCCACACTTTTTTGAGTAGACACGTTAAAAAAAATGTTGGAAAAAAGGCTCGAAAATTGTCATTAATGAGTGAAATCAGATCAGCCGCCCCCACTTTCAAAAACGCTCCGCGGCCCCTGTATCTTCAAGTTAAAATCGTCACTTCTTCATTCAAATATTATTCGTCTGTTCTACATCTTTATCTTTCCGAAACCTTGTCAAACTTTGGTTGATTTGTTTAATATTATTGAACTGAAAACAAACTCTGAAATGCGTATCCTGTCAACTTCCAAGTGGAGGTCAAAATAACAAGGGCATGTATGTCTTGCAGAAATGCAGAGTACCATAATCTCATAATAAATACTGGATGAAATTGAAAGGAAAATGAACAGTTATCATTACATAATCGAATAGATGAGTGGCTTTTCAATTAGGTACCTTTATGACTGGACTGTAGATAGGAATGGAACTAATGAGAATGCCTTAAAGACATCCTTCCTGTGACACACTTCAACACGGCCTTTTCTTTCTCTCTCTCTCTCTCTCTCTCTCTCTTCACCCCTCCCTCTCTTCTCTCTCTCTTATCTATCTCTCTCTCTTTCTCTCTCTCTCTCTTTCTCTCTCTCTCTTTCTCTCTCTAAATATATATATATCCCTCACTCACTCTTTAGCCCTCTCCATCCCCTCTTTATGTCTTTTTTGTGTCATTCATACCATCTCCCTAATTCTCTCTCTCTCTCTCTCTCTCAGCCTCGTTTCCCCCTCTCTCCCCTCTCCACCCCCCCCCCCCCCCCTTCTGTCTCCCCCTCTCTCTTTCTCTGTCTATCCATTGAGTCATTGGCTTTACAGTAACATGAAAAGGGAATTAAAAGAAGATTCCGTCGCTTTCTTGTAAAAGATTTGCTACCACATTTGCGTTAACGTGTTTTTGTTTGTTTGGTTTTTTTTTTCAAAATAGGGGTTTTATGTTTTTTTTGTTTTTTTTTAATTGATAGAATCATATCCTACATCTTCATAGCACACACTACAAATACACCTTGTAACTACTACCATGATAATAATGGTCGCTGTGGGCAAAAAAGACTGACTCTGTGTTTAAGCATATGAATTAACGCCCATTTGGCTCTCAACAGACGATATAGAGTGAAATGAACTCTTTTATGTCGAGGATTCAGGACTTTTCAATCAATGGGGAGACTAAAAAAAAACAAAAAAAAAACAGAAACAAAAACAAAAAACCCTGTACGATCGAGCTTACTATTAGAGTGGCCTATAGCATAATGGTGAATTTGCTCGAATTGACATTAGACCAAATTTTGAAAGCCATCTCGTCTAATGTCGATTCCTCTGGGGAGCGTCAAGCGTTTTGTCAGTGATTTTTACCGACAACTGTTATAAGCTACTGAAATCCTTGCATCTGATTGGCTGAGAGCAAATTTGTCAGTAAAAATCACTGACAAGACACTTGATGAAACGCTCCCCTGATATCCCCCTCTTGTTTAATCCAACGTTGCCAGATCTAGCATAATTCTGCTTTTTGGGATAATTTTGACCGTTTTAGCATGAAGCATTATTCTAGCATAATTCTGGTGTTTTTTGTTTTGTTTTGTTTTTGCTTGTCAGAGAATTTTTGAGTAAAAAGTCCCCCCCCCCTTCCAAAATGCTGATAGCCTCCTTTTTTCTTTTTCTTTTTTTTTTTTTCTTTTTTATTTAGCAGAATTTTTCGCTGCTCCCTAGCATAAGTCCATTTTTAACGCTGGTCACACTGGTCTAATTCCATATCTACACCCAGATTTCCAGACCAAACAGACATCAGACAAACTGGTCCTAGTGAAATTCTCTTTACCCAAGGGAATGTATTCATGAAATTTGTAGAGGCTTGATAAAATCTGAGCTGCCTGGCCCTACATGCTATTAGTGTATGTAATATGGTGCAAAAATGAAGCCCAGGAAAAAAAATGCACTTCAAAATCACCATGTGCTTCACAAAAGTAAGCATATACAAGTGACCGAAAATGCCATACTCATTTCCCCTCATAGACTGCAGTGTTAGACTAAAGCGTACCCCTGTATGGTTTCGTAAATGGCAGTATTCAGTCATAAATATCTTAATAATAACATTGTATATTTGAAAACTTTTTTATGCGTGGCTCTTTATTCATCCTTCTGAACATCATTATACAAGGCAAATGTCAAAATTCAAAAAAATTATTAAATCAAGCCTCTACAAAGTTACCGATTCCTTTTAAAGTTGATTAATGATGTATTATGTTTACTAGAAAAGTTGCAGAGATTCTTTAAGTTAATTTATGTACTGTTCCATCACCATATCTCTATGTATAATTACCTCTGTCAGTTGAATTTTCTCATATTATGATCTTATGTTTATTAGAAAAAGATTGCATATCATGTATGACCAATAAAATCATTCAATACAAATTTTTTTTTTTAAATGACAATTTAATCAACAAGTACAGGTGGTGCGCACCTCTTGTGACCCCATTTGATTCACTACAGTAATTCAAATGTCACTGCCAGTTCCTGTCGTCAGATTATTGATTTGTTATTTCGCGGCCTTAATGATGCCCTATTCTTGGGCTCATATCCTGATAGAAGGAGGCATCAGCTGTAATGACGGTCATAATTGTGTGTTCTTCTGTTTAACAACGCCCCCACGCTATCGTCGCTAATGACATGTTATTGCATGGCATACATTACTTTGTTATGCACAACAACAAAAAAGTGGTCTGCCTATTTTAAATCTGTTTTGTGATGAATGAATATTAACAAAAATATAAAGTCATACAGAGCGACCAAGATATGCAAGTATGATTCGAGCTGCATTGGAATATTTTCCGCATCGCTTTCAAGAGCACATTCGGGGCTCTGGCGGGTTTAAGAGGGGAGGGGGGGGGGGGGGGGGCAAAACTGGAAATGCCCCCTTCTTAGGCCAATTTTGGCATTCATCAAGGACATGATTTTTTGTTTTTGTTTGGCTAGTCAGGAAATTTGGTAATCGTGCCCCCTCACCCATCTTTACAGAATCCTGGGGAGCGTTTCATGAAAGGAAGTTGTCGGATGTTTTATCCGACAACTGTTATAAGCTACTGAAATCCTTGCATCTGATTGGCTGAGAGCAAATTTGTCGGATAGAATATCTGACAAGTCCTTTCATGAAACACCCCCCTGGATCCGGCTCTGTCAAAGAGGTATTAAATTCACCGCCTTTTCTCTCCCTCATAATTTTCACGATGAACGTTACATCAAATCTATCGATCGAGTGTTTACCAGCTTTTTTTAAAATTAAAACCAAAGCAACCAAAGATACTGCGCACAGCATATATTCTAGAAGACATTCAAAAATATACCGATATACCGATATACATACGGAGGTGTCGTGGTAAAGTAGTTCTTTCACTTGACTCCCAATCAAGGGGTCCTCTGTTTCCATTCTTATTAAACAAATATGTGTATAAATTTGAAACTTAATCGTTTTCCCATAAATTTTTGCTCAGTTAAGCATAAAGTCACAAAAGCCTCCAATCATCATACAACACTTTGGTACTAATCACAGGTACATTCTACGAGAGATCTCTGTCATTATTTGTGCAACCCCCCCCCCCCCCCTTTTTTTGTTGTTGTTGTTGTTGTTGTGTGTTTTGAGTTCGGATGACCAAAAGATGGATGCGTCTCCTAAGATCTGTACATCGATATTCGATTCAGTTCATGCCTATGGATTTCGAATGTCATCTATAGCCCTCGGCGCAGAAGATGTGGCTAACATGATACAGACACTCGAAAAGAGATATGCGAGAGAGAAAGAGAGAGAGAAGATTCAAACGAGTATACTCGGATTAATAAATCATGAGACATATAGCTATGCAGACAAATAGCTGGGAGAATATACATGTAGATGGTGACCATAGACCACAGATAGGGAAGCAGGTCCGTACATGGTATAAAAGAAAGGAAGAATAAATCTGCCCACATCTCTCTAAGGAATACTCTATGTGTATGAATTAGATTACATCTCAATTTGCGACCAGTAGTATGGGACCAATTTTCTTTGGTGTTGATTTCATTAGAAAAGATAAACAATATTCATCTTTCCTTTTTGAAGGCCGTGCAAAATTATAAAACGTGTCAACCCTCTAGTACCACGTGTTTTCTGATATTGTCAATTCCTGCCATAAAACTAATGATCAAAAACTGAATACCTTATGACACCAGCCTGGTGATACACTTTATCATTGCCCCACTCTCTCTCTCTCTCTCTCTCTCTCTCTCTCTCTCACTCACTCTCCACCCCCCCCCCCTCTATCCCTTCTTTCCATCTTTGTTCTTCTTTATTTGTTTTTCTCTCTCTCTCTCTCTCTCTCTCTCTCTCTCTGGCTCTCTTCAGCGTTGCAGGTTATACATAACATTTCAACTACCTCTCTCTTTCTTTGTTCCTTTTTTTTTTATTCTTCTACATTCCCTCGTCTTTCTCCCTTTTCTCTCTCTATCCAAATCTCTACTACTCTCCCCTTCACTCTTCATCTCATTTTGTTTCCTTCTTAATTTCACCCATACTACCCTCTTTATATATCGCTTTCTCTATCTATGCTACATTCTTCTCCTAACCTCTTTTTCTCTGTAAAATGGCAGAATATCACTGACACTAAAGAAAAAAATAATAAAAAAACAAAAACCACAACAACATCAAATGTTACCAATATTGATTTTTGAATTATACGTTCGCGGATTGAAAGTAGTGCTGTCATAAAACGGCAGATATTTCGAAGCTTACGACAAACACATAATTATTTTGAAAGACGAACTTAACATCTACTCTAGATCATTTACATTAAAAAAAAAAAAAATAAATAAATAAATATATATATATATATATATATATATCGAGAGAGACAGGGAGAGAGAGAGAGAGAAATAAGAAGAAAAAAGGAGAGAGAGAGAGACAAAGAGAGATGTCATAACTGAATAAAAGAATATGCCGATTTTTTTTTCAATCTATGTTCTTTTCCTCTTAGAATATAACGGAATAGTTTCAATGCCAATTTTTTTTCTTTCTCAAACATTGATACTAAAAAGTGGAGAATTGCATTTGAATATACATTCGTGTAAATCCATAATGCATATTGAAGGTCAAACGCGCGTTTGGTCTATCACATATCGATGTTGATTATAAATCATGATTTCTA
The DNA here is from genome assembly GCA_025618425.1 of Heliocidaris tuberculata. Classification (NCBI taxonomy): domain Eukaryota; kingdom Metazoa; phylum Echinodermata; class Echinoidea; order Camarodonta; family Echinometridae; genus Heliocidaris; species Heliocidaris tuberculata. The sequence goes on from CM046848.1 coordinate 2,434,506, forward strand.
AGTATTCTCTCATGGCTTTTTTTTTCTCGAAGCCTGGAAGCAAGAGAAAAGAAACGGAAATACATATTTCTCGATTGCAATCGAGAAAGAGGTAGACAGGTGTCATAACTAGATCCAAGGAATAATGATGTGAAAAAAAATATCACATGATTGCTATCAGTTTGATCTCACAGTTTGATTATGTTATGTCGGCTTCACTCCCATAGAGTGGTGCAGCTATACGGGGAGGGGAGTGGGAGCCCTAACCACTTTCCCTCCTCCAATGAAAATGATGATGAAACGCAAGAAAAGAAGGGGAAAAGGTTGGAGAAGGGGATTTTCACCATTTTGGTAAGACCGGTGCCGCCCTCCCCCCCCCCCCCCAACGCCACCAAGCTGGACCTTCTATACGCCACTGTACACACTATTGGCGGTAGGGCGTTCACGGTAGGGTGTTCTCTCCTTTGAAATGCACGAAATTTGACATTTGGAATTATCCTTTGTTTTAACCCTTTCAGGACAGGAATTATTTAAGAGCTTAATTGATCACATTTTGTTCTTCATATTGGCAACAATGATATTTTTCTTTTAGTGCTACATAGTTCTAATAAGGTATAATGTCTTTGAACACAATATACATTGTGAATTATTATGTCGAAAGTTGAAAAAATTGCCAATTTTGATGAAAAACAATGATTTTGACCGTCTCAGTTTGTAGCCAATCTAAGGATTTTAAAGCTTATTCTCGTTTTAAAATTCCTGGCATCAAACGCAATATGGTCATGCAACAGAAATGTACATAGTGTATGCAGAATTTTTTTCTCTTTCTACTGATCCATCTTTTATATTTTTTAGATCTCTGAATCAAAAGCTATTGAACCAAGCCACAAAATGTGGTCAATTGTCCCGAAAGGGTTAAACCCTATGGCCGGTATTCTGATAGCAGGTTTAATTTAACCCCAGACTAAAGTTAACCCTAGGTTAACTAAACTACACTTAGACCTCACCTCCAGTCTAAGTGTAGTTTAACTCTATTCGGTATTCTGATAGCCAGGTTTAGTTAACCCTAGGTTAAATGCCCCGCCCAGGTTTAATTACCATGGAGAATCTACTGCACATGCTCAGTAGAGCTCATTCCCTCATGAATATTCACAACGCGTGCGATGGATAGAAGATCTGCGACTTGTCAAGGCCAGGATTACCTGGGGGATTACCTTGTGCATTAATTATTGTTGGATATAGTGGCAATCCGAAAATTTATGTATCGATATATATGTAGGCTACGTTCTTTTTTAACTGTTACATGCTCTTTTTATTTTGTTTTGTTTTGGGTTTTTTTCCTGCATAACTTTTGTAATTCTTTATAAATGCTGTGATTAGGTTTGATTCAATGATTTCCTAAAGGAAAACAGGTGAATTGGCGGAATTGTACATTTTGTAGTTGTTTCTACAGATTGAAAAAAAAAATAGATCTAGGATGGAATTTCTTTTTAATTGATTAAATATGCCTATTTTATTTATATTTTCTTGGCTTTCAAACTTGGGGGGGGGGGGGGCGGGTGACAAGGGGTGACATACGCCGTTTATATCCTAGCTATTTGCTCTTTGCAGTAGTACATGTATAAGCCACTTTTTAAGTCCACACATCATCACAGGGAACGGTTATTTCTTCGCCCCGGTGATACGCTGTGTGTAACGCTAATTGCTTAATTAAAGCGCGCATCTGCGCGCGCAGCGCAAGCGCATTTTCGATCGGTGGCTTACAGCATTAATTTGCATTAGACTCTATTCAATTTGCATACTGAATAACGCAAGCTAACGTACTAGCTAGCTAGGCCTAGGCTAGGGCTATGTCATCAGTCTACGAGTTTCAAATTTTTACTAGCAAGATCTACACTGTATTTTTAGATCATCTGGAGAATATAGATCTAAGTCATCGGATAATGCCTCAAAAAATTGGTGAGTAGAAAACCGTTTATCACTTGATTTCGAGCTAAAAAAAGTTAGGTCTAACAAGTTAACGTTTACTTTGTTGGTCAACATGGTCAAATCTGTCAGCTGTTTTTATGCTAAATAATCAGCACAAAACATGGACGCATTTTTTTTAGCGCACAGGTTATTTTCAAACAAACTAAAAAATGTGATCCATTAGCAGTTTGAAATGAATTTGGTATCACATGATAGGAAATTATATGCCCTTTTTTTTTTTTTTGGTGCTAAGCTAAAGAGAAGTTAGGTCTACTTGTACATCTAATTAGGCTAGACCCTATGTTTAATCCCTTCATATTAAGACAAATTGAAAAGGAATAGATCATGTACTCTAAGACAACGTTAACTTAGATAGTTAGAATGAGTTAGATCTAGACTAGATCTATGTTTGATGTGACATCTTGGGAAGTTCTCGAGCTATAGTCTAATAGTATAAACTTGTCCATCACAAACTAGATCTAGACTCTAGAGTCTAGATCTAGTTAGTACCGTATCTAATGTTAAATCTAACTTTAACAAGTTAGGACCCAACTTTTAACGTTAGATCTAACGTTAACTGTTACATGTGTAGATCTAAGATTGATTTTTCGGTCTAGTCTACTAGACAGGTCTACCGACACTCAGTTTTAGACCTAAGTAACGTTAAAACATCACTGGGAAATCGATCAAACGTTAGATCTACGGTAACGTTTGAGGTAGAGACTAGGCTGACAGTTAACTGTTACTAGATCTAGACTAGGTCCAACGTTAACAGTTAGATCTAACTTTAGTCAGAATCTAGATAGAAATCTACTAAAAGAAACAAAAACTCTAATCTAATTACGGTACGGTAACGTTACTCGCTACACACACACGCAAAAAAAAAAAGCAAATTAAAATTTGTTGAGAATAATCTTAAATCCACTGTATGACTATGTATCTGTTTTTCAACATTTTGTTAAATTGCCTCCCTTTGGAAGATCTGAACTCAAATGCAGGCAATTTCGCTGCAAAAACATAAAAGTAATTTAGGGTCCAACGTTAGACTATGTCCGGTAAACGACCTTTTCGTGCCAGGTCCGCGAGAATTTCGTTTCGCTACACTAACCGAGATCACGCTATCATACTACTACAGCCTATGCCTGTATACAGCGTTCTGGCTACGCGACACAGTTAAACCCGACTTAAACTACCCCCTGCGCGAGTCTAAATTTCGAGGGAGTTATTACCACACTTAGACTGAGGTTAAACTAAACCTCGCTATCGGAATACCAAATTTTAGCCTGGGGTTAAATATGGCGACTTAGACCAAGGTTATTACCACACTTAGACTGGGGTTAAGTTAAACCCGGCTATCAGAATACGGGCCTATGGGTTAAACGGTTAAACACAGTAATTATACCTTGCTTTGCTCTTACGGAGATTAATGTAAAGTACGCAGACTTTGCATTCGAAGAACGCTATCTGCAATTGCTTTGTGTAAAATGTATTACTTTGCATTACGTCTCTGTAAATATATAGGGTCAAGCGAAGAAAACGTGATTATTAGGGAACTACAATACTTGTAAATGTTGGAGTTTTTTCCTCAATCGTGTAACTCTTTCTTTTTTCTTTTCTTTTTTTCCTCTCAAATACTCAAATACTATCCTTGTAATACATTGTAATTTTCAAGGGATATCATTTAACCAATGGATTTTAGTTTATTTCTAAATTAATTTCGGGGGTAAACTCCTACATACATACAGCTGATGTAAGAGGCAATTAAGGCGGGAAGTAGCTTAATATTCAAAGCTCTCTTAATGCATAGTGCAATTCTGTTACTTGGTGCATATGTTCTGTGTAGACAGACACGCTTGGTAGGCCCACAATCGTGCCAATGGTCACTCGCGGCAAATGAAAGGTTAGTTTTAGATTAGATAGTATTGGTTACTACTCGATCATAGTCTATCAAACGTTATGTTTCTTTTTCTTTCCATTTTTCCATTGATGTCGTTACTGAGAAATTTACTCGTCCAAAGCTCTGGAACCATCACACCTGCTATACTGTCAGCCACCCCCTCTCAGTACAGGCTAAAATGGATTGGTCACTTCTAGAGGCGTATCCCGCATCCAGAAATTGATAAACACAAGGCAGAATCACAACTGGGCGTTGTGGCGTGCTCCTGTAATCCAGCTAATAGTGGAAGTTATAAACTGATTCAGCGGACCCAGGTTCGAGACTGAGTCACGTCTTTCGGATGGTGACGTTAAAGGTCGGTCCCCAGACGTGAATAATCATATATGATTGATACACGTCTGTAAAAAAACCAATTACACACACACACACCCACGCACACACACACACAGAGGAACTCGAGGGACTGAGGTACCCCTATGCCATACACATTTAAGAAGTTTTATTGATGTTTAGTTTCTTTCTTCGTCTTCGACCTGGGGGGGGGGCATAAAAGGATTGAATACGCCAATGATTCTCAACAAATATTATTGACAGATAGAATTATTTGTTCATTTATGATACAGTTTTGAATGTAAATTAAATGATGGATAATTGGTATTGAGGAATCCTATTTTGGTCAGAAAATACAAGTGGTTATTTTGATCTATATTTCATCAGCTAAAACTATGGCCAACTCAACGAATCTCATCGGTAATTTTAACTAAGATCTCTGGAAATATTTATTTGCTAACGATGTTTTTGATAATGATAATACTCAGTAATGATGATGTCTGGTATAGCGGAGCTATCCACCAGGCCAGCGCTTATGGCGCTTTCTCCAAAATTTAATCTACATATGGTAGGTGCACTCCACGTAGTATTTACAATAAAAACAATGTCAAAATTTTATTAGATTTGATCAATCACTTTTTGAGTGCACGTAAATGAAGTAATTCCATGAGATGAAAACTGAATAAGGGACCTTTTAAAACCTTGGTAGAAGTTTATATTTCTATCATTATCTAAAGGCCACATCCCACGAGATCAAAAATGTCGGTCTCGCGGACCTTCTCTTCTGAGGATTCACCATACTATACATACAATATAGGTCTCGTGGGCTATCGCTCTACTGGGATGCTCCCCTGAGCAAGGAATTCCAGAACTGACATCGCACACAATAACTGTATGAGGTCGAACGAGTTATGAAATACAGCTTGCATTATTCATATATGACTTCAAGTCCATTTTCTCTAATAACATGTTTACTGTATGAAAACACCCACGTATAAAAAATGATCCCAAGGCAACGCCTGGAGCATGTGACATTTCAAAGTCCCTGAAATAAGTTCATTTTTTATCAAATAGTGACGTCACTCTTTTTTTTCCGAAATCAGGATTATGAATGCGAATGTCATAATCTATTTTCCCCTCTTTATTTGTATGGATTCACTTCTTTCGTTATTACAGGACGCCATTGAATAGGAAACTTAACTATTTATGTGCCACTTAAATAATATGCCTGTGCCACAATATTCTCAGGGGGTACTGTTACCAATGTCTTCAGGTTTGTTTTACAACTCCAAGTATAAAACTACTATACAGAGTGATGAAGGGATTATCAGGTAGGCAAGTGGGCTATTATTCAAAGCATTTTGGAATACAAGTGCAAATCCTGTAGGATACTGCGATTTGGCCAAATTGCACTCATGGCAAATGAAAAGTTAAGATGATGATTATAAACTCTGCCATATAAAGCTTGCATGGGACATAACGTAATAAATACATGTAATAACGTCGCAACAATGAATTATATAGATATTAAAGTATATATATATAGATATATATTTAATCGATTCTAACACTAATCGTTTTGTGATTCTATCCATAGCGTTTTATAGAGCACGAACTTTATTACTTCGGCTGATGATCGGCTTACCAAATGTCAAGTCATCCATTTTGCTAAAAATAGCATACGTTTCTAAGTTTAATTGGAATTATTGGCGTTGTGTTGCGTTTTCTAAAAAGATTCCGTTTTTGGAGAGAATCTGTTTATCCGTCGCTATTTTAGAAATGCTTGAAATTGATGGGATATTTGAGCCAGGTCCTTCATTATATATTACATGCCAAAGCATCATTTGACATTTAAATGCCACCAGGTTGCCATAACTTGGAAGATTCGTTATGTACTTTCCCATGTCGGGGTTTACATCGTATTCACTGCCACTTTCCCTTTTTTCTATCCCTCTTTATCCTCATGTGTCCTTTTCTGTCACGTTCAATTTTCGACTCTCTCAATCCCAAACCCAGTCCTTCATTCTCTCTCTCTCTCTCTCTCTCTCTCTCTCTCTCTATCTCTCCGTATCTTTCTCCATTTCTTTCTTTCTCTCTGCATCTCTCTCAGCATTTTACTCTTACTCCAGGTGTACTCTCTCTTTCTCTCTATCTCTCTCTCTTTGCAAAAATTTCAAAAGGGAGAACACTTTGGGGAACTTTAATTTGAGCTACGCATCCATTATTCTCTCATTTTCGTTTCTCACAATTATACATATACATATAAAATATTCATACAACTAATAATTTATCTCTCGAAAAACAATGTTTACCTCATTTTTTTCAAAGAGGAAGAACTGATCAAAAGAATGGCATCGCGACCTATATTTTATACCAGAATATGTCGATAATATACTCAACATTAACACTTGCTGTCTAGAAATAGATCTAAATATTGTTTAATCATATCAAACTGAATATTGTTTGATTATATCAAATAGAATAAGACATAGGCAAAACGACCTGCCTTTGTACTTCAAATGGTAAAGAGGTATCATACACTTCCATTGACGATTCAACAAAAAAATGTATTAGACTGACAACCACCAAAACATGCAAGATATGTAATATGACCGCACCAATTTGTTTCTCATCATGTCATGCATTGCAGAACCAAAATATTTTGACATGTGTGGTTACATATCAGGTTACATATCATAAAGCATTTTGCCTTGTGCAAGGCGCCATGAATGCGTTCAACGTTGCTTTATTAAAACCCGTTTTGCAATCATATCAGGAAGACTTAATAATTAATGGCGTTTTTTTTTTTTTTGCAAACAAAGGGGTGTTTTTCTCTTTTTCTGTAGGATTATTATTCTTGAAACCTGTTCGAAATGCGAATGAATACCCGGACCTGCCTAGCAATTTCTAGGCTTGATTCGACCAGGATTCTGTTCACATAAGAAAAATGAGATGATCATTGGCTAACAGAGAGGAACACTTTTTAGCCAGCTTCAAACAAAATATTTCATTTCTCAAAATTGCTTTTTATTGGTCGTCTCTGAGTTATTGGATCTCCCTAATCAAAAAGTGGATATTGTTCCGCACAGATGATATTCAAAGGTAAAGTTCATTTCTGGTCATGCAATTACATTGTGAAAAAAAAAAACTGTTTGTAACCAATCGGGAAAGATCAATTAAGTAGAACATAAGAATTTGTTTATTGTGGTGAGAATTTTGGAATCGTCAATGATAAGAAATTGACTCAATCTTCCTGAAAGTCACGTGCACTTCACAGAAATGGGTCTATGGGACTACACGCACATGTTGAATGAAAGTTTGGTCCAAACTTTTCAGTTATTTCTTATCATATTTCAAATATGAGGGTATTTGAAGAGCAATACTTTTTCAGAGGACATTTCTTCTATAATGTTCTTCCAAACAAACATAGCAAGAATGAGAAACCTCATCAATTATTTGTCACCTTTACCAGAACTCTACCTTCCCTTTAAGTCTTACCCTGGCTACAACAAATATTTTGCTGTTTATAAGAACCCTTTTGATGTTATTAGATCCGGTTAACCATGATTTTGTTAAACCTTATAAAGTTTAATGTATTATAATCTGAAAAAATCGCGTTATAAAAAAGTAGTATAAACATAGCCTACAAGTGCTGCTTAAAAATCCTAACTGCGAAACCGAATGCATTACTCAATGGTTTTTAAACCGCCAGCCGATGTGAGGCGGAAAGGACAGCTATTAACGCGATAATTGGTGGGAAGAAACTTATGGTGTGGTGGCAGGGGCGTAGTTTGAGTCCAGCCATTAAAGGGCAATCCAACCTTTGAAATAATTTGATTTGGTTGAAAGCAGAAAAATCAGAGAAGCGGATTGGTGAACGTTTGAACAAAATTGGACAATCAATAAGAAAGTTGTGATATTTTGAAAGTTGAAATCACTATACATGTAGGATTTTCAAATTGGCCGAAACGGTAGGGTCACTGTGATGTAGCAGCGGTCATACTGCCGCGATGGAAAAGACGCTCACGAAAACCCCGGAATTTAATGATATTTTGGAGTACGACAAATGGGAGAGTTGACCGTGAATATGTTACAATCGCTTGACCAAATTGCCAATTTGAGATTCGCATACATGTAGTGATCTCATTTTTCAAACATTCATAATTTATTATTCTTTGTGCAATTTTTTTCAAACTTTCACCATCCGGTTTTTCTTATTTTGCTGCTTTCACACAAATCAGCTTTTTACAAAGGTTTGATTGTCCTTTAAGCGGGCATTGGTGTCATGAGGGAGGAGGGGGGGGGGGGCATCCGTCTGTAATACTAAGTGAATGAAAATACGAGAGAACTAGACAATAGAATGAGGGTAGGGTGTGGGAGGGGGTCATATCATCTTCTGTTAGGGTTGGGGGAATTTTGTTTTTTTGTGTTTTTTTTGTATTTTTTAGTTACAGCCCTAAACGTTGCTCCTATAGAAAAGAAACAGATTATTTCGGTAGATCTAATATCGGACATAATTTGGAGTACAAAAACTCTCACTTGGATGAATTTTTTAGACAAATTTTTAAAAATCAAACAATGATTTTCAGTAATTTTTTTTACTTCGCATCAATAAAAATCAACAGCAAAAATGTTAAAGTTTTCTTTGTTGTTTATTTACATTAGCGATTTGAAAAAAAATATCAAGGCGATTTAAATCAAGTTGATTTTAAATCTTGCCAACCATATCTTCTTTACACGTTTCTCTTTCATGCCCCCTCTCTCTCTCTCTCTCTCTTTCTTCCCCTCCCCCCCCCCCCTCTCTCTCTCTCTCTCTCTCGCTCTCCGCATGCCTCTTTGTCAGCAATACATCTATATTCATTAAACCCATGCTTGTATCACTCTCGTTCATATTAGTCTGAATTGGTTACTAATTTGAAGCTGCACCGCTTCACATCATGCCCCATCAGTTGCTGATGTAAAGTGCAATTGGGAAGTGAGACAAATTTTGATCCCTGCCGATATTATTTCTTAATGAATAGATAAGTATATGTGTGATCACTAGCTGGCGTAACTACCACCCTGCCTCTTTATACATTGCAAAGGTTGGTTAACAAAATGGCGAACTAACAGAGAAGTACATGTATAATGTGCTATGTAACTGCTATGTACTCTCTTAAAAAGTGATTTGGTAACTTTGTAGAGGCTTGATAAAATCTGAGCTGCCTAGACTTACATGCTATCAGTGTTTGTAATATGGTGTAAAAATGAAGCCCAGGAAAAAAAAAGCACTTCAAAATCATCATGTGCTTCACAAAAGTAAACATATGCAAGTGACCGGAAATGCCAGACTCATTTTCCCCCATATACTCAGTGTTAGACTAAAGCGTATGGCCATACGCTTTCGTAAATGGGAGTATTCAGTCACAGATATCTTAATAATAGCATTATATATTTGAAAACCTTTCTACGCCTGGCTATTTATTTATCCTTCTGAACATCATTATACAAGACAGATATCAAAAGTCAACAATTTATTAAATCAAGCCTCCACAAAGTTACCGAATCCCTTTATTAATACAAAGGAGTAGAAATCCAATATTTAGGAGTCATCACTTCATGTGAACTTGAATCCATTCGAAATTACAGTGGACGGTATAGGTACACTCTTAACTTATGAAACCAAAGCTTACTGTCAGATTATCCACTCGTGTACTGGGGGGGGGGGGTGTTTGGGGGCTGCAGCCCCCAAAAGTTCCAGCCCCCCCAAAAAAAAAAAAAAGGAAAAAAGGGAAGAAAAAAAGGGGGAAAGGGAGAAAAAGGGGGGAAATTTGATATTACCTACCGGATATAGGTCTAGATCTGTGACAAAATTACATTTTAATTACAAAAGGGTCGATTTTTTTTTGTGCTAGCTCGCTTCGCTCGCTCACAAATCTTCAGAAATTGTGCTGCGTATGCCTATGTTCAGCCCCCTCAAAATTTTGGGCTCATTACGCCACTGAGATTATCCAAGCTTCACACAAACACACACCCACCCACCCACACCCCCAAACACACACACAAACACACACAGGTTATTAGTGACCGGCGAAGGCGCTGAGAGGGGGGGGGGGGGGTTCTTTATTGAGATCTTATTGCCATCAGGGATCGAAGATGAATGAAGATTCATAATTGATAAATGCCAACGGATGGAAGACCAGTAATAAGACACTAACGATGAAAGACTTTCCATGCAGGACCTGTCTATTAACAGGCTCCACTTATTGCTAAAATTTGAACAATGTATTGTTCATGGCTACGCAATCATTCTACGATCATTCTACGATCATTCTAAGAAGCGACATAGTTACGGGGATAACGGGATATTCCCCCCCCCCCCCCCCCTTCCCAGTGAAGGGCATAGAAGAGGAAAAAAATGAAAAGAAAGAGCAGAGAGAGAGAGAGAGAGAGAGAAGCAGGAGAGCAAAATAGCGGGAAATAAAAGGGCGACATAATTATAAAAAGAAGTAAACACGAAATCTCCCGTCAACATAGACCCATCAGACATTGATTATACGTGACAGCATCGGATTATCAAGTACCGAAAACAGCTAAGGGACTGTAAGGACATACTCAATCTTAGTTTGACCGTTTGGTAAACAACAAGGCAACTACAATTATCATGATCAGTTACATAAGTGCATTGTTACAGCTACATGTAGGCCACGTAAAACTGAATCATGTTTTCTCGTGTTTTCTTGTCCAGACTTTTCGCAAAGGAAGTGGAAGAAATCTGTATTATTTGATATTTGATGTATTTCCCGCACATAAAAATGCTATTGGGTTAATTTCAACATAAACTCTTTTGAAATAAAATGTGTGTGTGTGTGTGTATTTATATATTATTTTTTTTACCATTATCATTATCATTTATATGTAATATATACATATATCTGTGCACTAAAGGGGCTCAAAGCAAGTTGAAACTGCATTACATGAATTTTTTTTTGTTATTCTTATTGTATAAGCTTCATCACGTTCTTCTTTATTTCGTGTCTAATAAAAATATATATCAATTAACAAAAAATCTCAGGCGGGCTAAAAAAAAAAAAAAAAATTTAAAGTGGGGGATAAGAAACTAGGAATCAATATCATTCGGCCTTATGATCCATTTCTGTCATAGCGTACAATACTACAGTGACGGATTTAGGGGGCACACCCGGCCCGTGCCCCCCTCCCCCCTTTGGAAGAAAAGTATGCATTGTGCCCCCTATTTTTATTGTGCCCTCCTTTTAGAACGAAAAACCTTTTCTTTTTTTTTGTCAGAGAAGTATGGAGGGGAACTGGACCCCCATAACCCCCCCCCCCCGAGCGACTTTTCGAGAGCAGTTTCCGAAAGTTGACAAATCTGCATTTGTGTGCCCCCCCCCCCTTTATACAGAATCCTGGATCAGCCCCTACAATACTAGACAACGTTTATCCTCGAATCTTTGCAATAATATGAACTGATGAAAGGATTGAAATGTAAAATATTCTTCTGAGACCATAAGTAAGGGGAAAATGTTTCGTTTGTTTCGTTTGCTGGTCAAGTAAAAAAAAAAAGTTAAGTACAATCAATAAACTACTCATCCATTCGGTTTAAAAGTGCTACGGTATTTAAAAAAAAGAATAAAGACAATGAAATTTAGAAAAGGCTTCTTACCTCTTGGTAATACTTATTAACTCACTTCTATCCTGCTCAACTTGGGCCTAATTGTTTTGTTTTCTTCTATTCACTGATTTTGACTTTATTTCTATTTGATCAAATAAAGTCAGATTATAAAGTAACTATGTGGAACAAAGTTATAAAACCTTTCGACAGTTTCATATATATACTATTTAACGTAATACAGTTGACGTTTCATGTAATGCAATGATGAAAAAAAAAAAGAGTAAAAAAACCTGAAAAGCACATTTTCCCAAAATCAAATGTCAGATCAATTCAAGAGCTCAATGACGTTCCGGGTAAGCTTTTTAACAATAGATGGTCTCTCTTCCCTGCTGAGCACTGGGCCCATGAAAGCAGCATACGCATACAACCCAATGGCCTCCGGTCTTCATTAACAATTTATTATTTCACCGGGGCGCGACTCGTTCATGTATGCCTTCATTAATAACCAGACGAGTAATCAGGGGTTGTGAAGGGGTGAGTTGATGCTAAAGATCACGGATGAATACATAACGGTGTCACGTTTTAAATATTAAAGCAATCGTGTGAATTATATATTAGATGACTGTTATTAACCGGGTAGACAACATGCTTAAACACGACACCCAGATGACAAGACAATTTTACGGAAGCATGAAATGTCATCTTATCCAATATGACTTATCACATCCTTTTTTGCGACATCTGATGTTCTAAGTAGTTTGTCGACATCCTACTCGCTCCAATGTAGTTACCTCGGGCAACGTCAAGGTTATCATTTCTTTTGTAATTATTTTCATTATATTCATCAGGGTAGCGTAAAATTTGAAGCTAATTTATTTTGAAATTATCGGTTGGAAATGATTTTATTTTACCCCGTTTACTATTCATGCGAGAAAGATGTGAGACAATTATATACCTTTTCTGGATAAGAATTAATCCAAAACGTACCATTGTACTTTTTTGCATTTCTGACTAATTCTGTTTCCTTGAATTTCTTTACTCAGCATGCTCAGGGACTTTAAGTAAAACAGTAAATCAGGGTACAGTTTTACTGTTTTCCCAAAGCAACCATTACAACAATCCATTAAAATCAAATATAGCATTATTTGGAGAAGAAAATTATCATCACAGCGTTCTTAAAGTTACCATGATTGTCATGTATCAGGGGGAAAAAAGACCTACATAGATAAACAGGTGTAATTTTGATTGTTTCATTATCCACATTCAGTCAGCATTCATATATGTAAGACCATAATATCCATTTTAATGATCTCATATAAAAATATCAAAAGAGCAAGGCACATTTTTAGGACATGCCAGGATTTAATATTTTGTAATTTGGAAGTTTTATTTCAAGATAATAAAGAGTATAAAAAGAACCAGCGTTTACTTACCTAAGCAGAAGGGTGTGGCGATTTGTTGAGAGCCCTAGATGCAAAAGATGACAATTGGCAGCAGAACCACTTGAAAGGCACAGCATTTGTACATCTCACCGGTCACAGAAATGAAAGTGGTGTATACTCTGGATGTGGGGAATAACAAATCTCCTGACAGTCGAGGGAATACTATCACCATCTCGTTGAGGAAGAACAGTGTGAGTAATTACCAGTGAAGGGAGATGGGGAGATAATCGAGATGCGTAACACACTGCGATGAATTTATAAATGAATCTGGATAACGCCAGCGGACCATTATACTGATACCAGTGATAGCAAAGACGAGTAATCCCACTTAGCGCGCTAGTGAGATGGCAGTATAGTGTCAATGGGAGAAGAAATGGGGGTTTTATCGTTAAAGCCAGGGGTGGATCCAGGATTTTGCATTAAAAAGGGGTGGGGGCACAATTCTGAAAATATCTAACAAGCAAAGACGCAACACAACACAAACGAAACAAAGAAGGGTTATCACACTTTTTCTGTGCTAATTTACTATCAAAAAAGAAGAAAATCTAAAAGAAAAATAGATTATCAATGACATTTCCAGGTGCTTTTAAGGGTGTAGAATTGAAAGGAGGCATATTTTTCGGATTATTTGGGGCCGGTTTTGCCCCTGAAATCCGCCAGAGAAAAGGGGAATGATAATAATGCTCATGAGAATATTTGATTCGTTGGTGTCGATATTATATCATATGTATAATATTCCCAAGACTAAAACTACCTGGCTTGTTTCTCATTGGTTGATACAAACGTGGCTTTCTAATGTGATAAAAAGGCAAACCCATGTTCAACATGATTTTTTTCAAGAACTAAAAAAAAAAAATCATCCGACAGCTCGTTATTTTCTCTTAATTTTCATCAGGCTTATCAAGCAATGGTGGACATGGATGACTGAGGAACAAAATGTTCTTGAAAACCCATGAAACTTGTCGCTGCCTAAGATTCGGAAGCGTGATTTGGGGTTGATTGGTCACTATAAATAATTGTTATCGTCGGTATCCTACCAATTTTTGCTTGATTATTAAGTTGCAAATTGAAATAAAGAAGTAATTGATATAAAGAATGACATGATTTAAGATTATCTCAGCAATGAATCCAATAATCTGGTAGCTTAAAAGTTATAAGAAAGCAGAAAATATGTTGAGTGGCGTGTGAGGGTGCGTGTGGGCGGTGTTGCTTGTGCGCGTATGTGTGTGTTAGAGAGGAGCAGATGGGGATTGATGTGAACCTTAGTCATTATTATTTAATTTATTTGGTCCTACATATTCTATTCTGACAAAGAAGAATAATCCACCATTGCCTGACAATTAGAAATAATGTAACAGCACTGGATCATTTAATTATTTGGAAAGCTTCTTTAAAAAAAAAAATTCTACTAATATAATATGGACTGGCCTTGAGGGGGATACAACATTTATTGCCTGAACTAGGATGGTATTGCCCGAGTCTTCGACTCGGGCAATACGATTCTAGTGAGGGCAATTAATGTTGTATCCCCCGAAAGTAGCCTTTCCATATCATTATTATTAACAGAATCAGACATCTAGAGCGAACTCGAAAATATTGTGAAAAAATGCAGTTTATTGCCCGCTATTTAACACTCAAAATCCCATTGAATTTCGAAGCTGGGCAATAAACAATTTATCGGCCCGCACTTTTGCTGGCTTGTCAAAGCCGGGCAATAAAATGTAAAAATTGCATTGCTCAGATGTCTGATACGGTTAATAATATCAATTATTTTGGTAAATCTTAACACGTGTATCCTTCCTTGTATTATCTTTAAATCTTAAAGATTCATGTGCTATTCGACAAAAAAACACCACATGATCCATATAAGCAGGTGGAAATGTGGAATGGACATTTAGTTTAGTTATCATGAGACAAGAAGTTAGACGGCTGTTCAACTAAATTAAGACTGAAAGAAGGTCATGTGAAAGCTTATATACACTTGATCACTTTAAACAATGAACATAATGAAGCACTGAAATATGAAAGAGAATTCAACTGTAAAAAAGATTTTATACTGAAGCCGCACATTTATATGGCTGTCCCATATTCGTTGCATCAGCCCAAATGTGTTACAAGGAGATTTTGACGACACTTTTTTAAAAACCCTGGTGCTCAGTCATCCATGACAGAAAAGTCAAGTATGAGGTATCATGTGACAGAAAACAAGTTACTCTTTACCATGAAGTAACTTTGAAGGCCATATTGGTTATAAAATTTTTATTAGAAGGTACCAGTTGGTATTATTTTTTATACGCACTTTATAATGAGGTAATATAATCAAATTACATAAAAACAGTGCAACTTTATTTTTACAAAGGGGCGTTTTATTTCTTTTTAATCAAAATGAGAGGCGGCATAGTACTTATGTAAACCAATGACTCATTTCGGTAAATCCTTATTAACATATATTTTTAAAGATTATACCTCATTGATGGGCAACTTCCAAAGTGCTTGCCCTCAGCTACACCGTCAAAATTCAGAGCTTTACCATTAGAATAAATTAGAATTAAACAGGCTGTTAGCCACATAGATAAGATCTTTGATGGAATCGTTCTAACGGAAGGACTACTTCTAGAATTTCCACACGAAAGTGTTTCCTTCCAATTGTTGGCCAACGCAGTGGGGGCATTAATTCTTAGGTCAGATCTCTGATCCTCCTCTGGTCTTTGTCTACGAGCAAGTTAGCTGTGAATTTTGTCTGCCCTGCCCCATTCTCACCCAAACAGCTATAGGATTCTGTTAGGTTTGGACTAACAAGTCTGATGAATAATGCATTGTGAGGAAAAGTCGACACCTCGTTTGATAGTTTGTCACCTGTAGAAGGCAGTTGTTTCCCACGAGATGTAAATGACCAGCGAACGATGTCCGATAGATTTGATGTGATGATTGGGCAAGGTATCTCAACCAGTGTCACCAACAAATGACTGCACAGCTGTGGTCGACAGGAAAACTTGTCAGTTCCTTCCAGTTCAGCCAAACTAGCATTGAAATATAAAGAAGGTTGTGTGCATATCATAGGTTCATACATGTCAGGATTAATTGCACGGAAAGCAGTGATCAGGCTGCAATCACAGGACCATGGATTATCTCGTAGAATCATCATGAAGGACTTTACAGAGAATTTCAAGGAATTAACATCAAGTTTAGTGAGGAGATTGCCGTGAAGTTAGGTGTTTCTGGTGTTTTAAGGCGCCTAATGTGAAGACATGAATCCAGCCTGATGAATTATGGCGTTCCCAAAAGGAATCGTCATCGGCATGCGTTATCCTATTCCGGGAAGGATCAGATCGTATGCACTGCGAACACTTACTGGCAGTTTTTAGGGATTGAAATGAAAAGATTGTTGCATGGAAAGATCGATCAAGCACAAATTATTTATTATAACAAAAGTGGGCAATTGTTTCCGAAGTCGTTAAATGAAACTGAAATAATCCGCAGGTTTAGAAATGTCATGAGGGAAATTGGAACGTTTGTATTAAATAATAGGCCAAAGACTGAGTTGTTGCGAAGGTTCAAATAACCTACAGTTTTAATGCCTTCAAAGTTTTGTATGGAAATGTTCGAATATGGTAAATTATCTAGACTGAGAAAGCGAAGACCTCGGACTGCATAGTGACCGACCTGTCAAAGGATTACAACCCGATCGGAGATATATCAGCTTTTTGCAGGTTGCTAACACACCGGGAGGACGGTATACCAGCCGATTTCTTTCCAGATTCAAGAAGACAATCTGGAGACCAGTAAATGCAGAACTGCTGATATTGTCCAGGAGGTTATCTGACAAGTCAGGAACCCAGAGAGTACTCTGGGGAGAAAGTATTATCGGGTTTACAAGAGATAAGATTTTTATTCAGATAAAGTCCTTATAAATCTGGTAAAATGGGGATCTGGTTGAAATCTCCCAGGTCATTGTTTGATGCATAAATGTATTTTCCTGAAGTTTCCTGAAATCGAACTTGAATTTGACGATCCAACTTTGTTATTTTCAATGTTGATTGAGAAGCTGTACCCTTGGGCAATCTGAATTATTCTATTGCTTGCAATAATCAGGTTCACACGAAGGAAGCTAAACTTTAAGTTTCGCTGGTAGTTTCAAAACTTTAAGTTAACCTGTAGTTATCTTGTAGTTTCAGACCGTATGAACAGACTCGTAGTTTCGAAACTTTAAGTTTACTTGTAGTTCTAGAACCACAAGCGATAACGCCGAAACCACGAGCAGCGGGGGTCCTCCGTCGCAGTTTTGGACCGTATGGGCAGAATAAACTTTAAGTTTCGCAAGCTTGTAGTTAACGATAACCTCTCTGTTCATGTTAAACTTCAGGGTCATACCCGGAATCTGTATGTGTACTGTACACACAATTATGGACCCAGGATCTGTATGTGTACTATACACACAGTCGGTATCTTCTTCCGGCGTTAACAACGACGATCGCTCGGCTTGTAGTTTCAGAAAAACGAGCATCGTTGTTTTGTACCCGTCTGAACCCACGTTGTGGATAGTGAGTCGTTGTTTCGTTAACTAAAAGTTTCGCTAACTTAAAGTTTCGAAACCACGAGTATGAACGTAGCTTATGTTGATGTGTAGCTGTGGTTTGATAACTATCAAACAGTCCAAGTTCAAATGAGATAAGAGATTATGGCTCATATCAAGTATAGCAAGATAGAGTAGGTTCGGACTCCCTAGGTCGATGGCTCTGATGCGATTGTGACTTAGATATAGAGTAGTAAGAGATGCTAACGATCTGAGAAAACCGAGATTTATATTGCATTTGGGGTTAGGTTAAGATTGGCAAGTCTTGGTAAGTAGTCAAAGGTGGAATATGTTATCGTATGAATGCTTTTGCCTGATAGGTCAAGATGTTTCAGTACGGGCAACGTTATGAAGTTTGTAAGAACCGATAATTTATTGTTCTTTAGTCTAAGAATCCGTAGACGAGACGAGCCGACAAGGATATTATCATTATCATTCGAAAATTCTCGACGCTCATCAATTGGTTCGGGGTAACCTCGCTAGTCATAAGGACCGCTATTCATAAGGACCACTTATTCATAAGGACCGCTATTCATAAGGCGTGTTAAATGAATAGCGGTTCTTATAAATAGCGAGCGGACCCCATTGGTTGCTGCTCAAGTCTATGAATTCCAGATAACGATGCCCGTATATGGCAAACTCCATATCTTTGATCAAATTGATACCTGCGTGAAGTGTAGATAAAGCAGGGAACTCATGAAGAGAAATGATGTACAGATTATTATTCCAAAAATTGAGCATTTTTAGTTCTGCATCATTTTTTCCATAATTCGTATCCATTGCTAACAATTTTTTGCTGCCAAGAAGAATGCTGCTTGATACTTTCAATATACAATCACATCAACGTTTAAATCATTGCATGAATACACTCTTTTCCAGTAACTAAGTACAACCTCAAGAAAACGGGAATGTAAAAAAAAAAGATAATCTGGCCACAAAAAATGGATTTAGTTCCAAAACATGCTACATAATACATTTTTTTTTAAATCTGACGCTCGATCGCGTTGCTCCCTCGCTTATATTATCCCTCAAATTTGGGCTAACAACTCCGGGTTATGCGCATCAAAACTCATTTTCACCTAGTGCCATCATTTCTAGATTAAAAACGCTCATTAATGTGAGTTCGGCATGGGGGGGGGGGGCGCAGATTTTGATTATCGCGTAAATTTAGCAGTTCAAAAATGAGAGGGAAAATTGGGGTGGAATAAAGAGAATAATTCTCTGTATATCTGCAGTGTATATAGAATAATTCTCTACGCTTCAGAGTTCGATATAACATGATATAAGAAAGGACAGATTCAAAAGTGCCTCAGTGGCGTTACTTTTCAACGTATAGTCGCAGCTCTTGCCCACTGATCCATTCGACACACTGGCCCCGACCTCTGGAATTCTCTTCAAGAGAATTGATATTCGATGGTGCCAGACGAAAAATACTTTCAAGAAACAAGTAAAGAAAGCCCTTCTCTGTATGAAATGCCACGTCCGAGCTATACGCACCAGGGAGAGATGTAAACCCTGCACCTTTTTTTATTGACAGTTAAAGTGAATGAACCACTATACCACGATGAAAGGGGGGGAGGGGGGGGGGGGGGGTAAGGCTCACGTGGATAAAGTTTTACATGTGCAGTCGGTCAAACATGTGTGGGCACTACCGCTATGAGTTCACAAATTCTGATGTAAACAGACTCTTGAAGAATCGCGTCAACTCCGAGTGGATCAAGTACGTTATATACCGATCGACTTTAAAGTGATTTTTAAAATAGGTCGCGATTACATGTTGGAGTAGGCCTATGTGATGATGTTTGTGCTACTATGCTCGAAAGAAAGTTCTCCGACATTTTCTCCTTTTTGTCTGGGCTTTATTTTAAACAAAGATAGAGGTTTAGGGCTAAGGTTACAACTGGGTTTTAGGTTAGATTTTATAGGGAAATGGTTAGGGTAATGTATGGTGTTTGGTTAAGGGCCGAAGTTAAGAATTCGGTTAGTTTATGGTATTTTATATATCTGTACATCTATATTCATATATATACTACGAAATCTGCATAAACCATGGTCTGAATTGAAACCACCTTTGTGAATTCCGCCAGAGCGAAACACCAATGAACACTTCACGCTGATTTAACGGCGCCGATTGATTACCGCGTTTACACATTGATCCGACTCTCGGGTTCGACACGAGAGTCGTGTCGTGTCGAACACGGCAATTTTATGATGTATAAACGCGATCAGTGTGATCCGAGACTCGGGTCGAACACGCCTTTTTAGCTCCGCCAGAATAGTAGGTTTCGATCCGAGAGTCGTATCAGACCCGGCAATTTTTTTGATGTATAAAGAGAAAGCCGTGTCGAACACGGCAATTTATGAAAGGGAAAACAAAAAGAAAAGAAGAAAACATAAGAAAGGAAGAAGAGAGAATGAAAAACAAAGAAATTCATTAGGAATAATAAGAGGAAACAAAGAAATACATAGAAGAGAGAAGATGAAAAAAGGAAAAACAAAGAAATTCATTAGGAATAATAAGAGGAAACAAAGAAATACATAAATAAAAGAGAGAAGATGAAAGAAGGAAAAACCAAGAAATACATTAGGAATTATACGAGGAAACAAAGAAATACATAAACAAATATAGAAGAGAGAAGATGAAAGAAGGAAAAACAAAGAAGTTCATTAGGAATAATAAGAGGAAACAAAGAAATACATAATACAGAAGAGAAAATATGAAAGAAAGAAAAACAGAAATTCATTAGGAATTATAAGGGGAAACAAAGAAATACATAAACGAAAATAGAAGAGAGAAGATGAAAAAAAAAAAAACAAAGAAATTCATTAAGACTCAAGATTGAACAAAGAAATACATAAACAAACATAGAAGAGAGAAAACGAAAGAAGGAAAAACAAAGAAATTGTAACCGAAAATGAAACAAATAAAAAGTAAAACAGCTTGTGAAAGCTTGCCAATCAACCACGTTTGTGACGTTATTGGCGTTATGCTACTCCTGTCTGTGATCCGCAAGCCGGGTCGAACTCGCCAATTCAATACATGTATAAACGCGATCACAGTTTTCCTCCCGTGGGAGCTTGAGGCGGGTTCGACACGAGAGTCGTGTCGAACCCGAGAGTCGGATCAATGTGTAAACACGGTATTCGTTACACAAAATCACATTTTTAAAAGGGAGTTAAAAAAAAAATAATATAACAATTACTTTAGGAATGTCACCTGACACCGTTTCTGTGCCCTGCCCTTGTAACATAAAATTATTTCTAATTATTTTCTGGAAGTGGTTGGAGTAATATGGTGAATGTTCTCTGTGGGAATAACATCTCACTTTCAAGAGCATTGTTGAGGAGGTCATGTTGCCATTGTGGAATTGAGAGAACGTTCACCTTTATAAGAACAGCTCGAGAGGACCGCGTCATCAAATTTATTATTTCATGGAAAACGGCTATGATATTTTTGTGACTTCTTGAAATCGCTGCATACTGCCTCGTGATGTAGGTTCACGTGGAGGCAAAATCCTTCTATTTCATCAATTAAGTGTTCTGTGTGTGTGTGTGTGTGTGTATGTGTGTGTGTGTATATATATATATATATATATATATATATATATATATATATATATATGAGTTTTAAAAGTTCTTCTATCATGTCTATTACAAAATAATGTCAGTAGACTCCGAAATATCGAAACAAAGATCATAATGTGTACAACGGAGTATTTTATTCAGTCTAGTGTCATAATATACATGTATAATTATAATTATAAATAACAATGTAAAGCGCATTGAAGTAGTCACATAATGCACTACATAAATGTAATCAAATATTATCATTATTATTATTATTATTATTATTATTATTATTATTATTATTATTATTATTATTATCATTATTATTATATATATATTGTGAGAAATGTTGTTCGAACACAAACACAACAACAATATAACAACAACAATAGCAATAATAATAATAATAATAATAATAATAACTAAAATGATAATGATTATAGTAATAATGATAGTAACGATACTAATGACAATTATAATTATGATAATAGGTACTTAACAGTTGTAAGAAAATGAAATGTTGTTCCGGTGTAAATGTCAGCCATCATTTTGTGTTTTTATAGAGTCCTGATGAAGATCTATGCTTCATCGAAAGCTTTACTACGAATAGAGGAAAGTAACAGCTACAACCGTCCCATAGTGATAATTTTTCCACTTTACATATATATATATATATATATATATATATATATATATATATATAAATATAAAATATATAATATAGACCAATAAAAGCTACGACCGTCTCATAGTGATAATTTCTTTCACTATATTTTATATATGGGTATATATATTTGTGTACGTGTGTGTGTGCGTGTGTACTTTCTCCCTCCTCTTTTTGTTTTTCTTTACGTTTGATATCCAATGTAACCCCATGAATAGGACTTTCCCCTCCTTTAAATGGAAAAGGGGTCATTTGGGATTATGGATGTGACGATCTTGGCTTTGTTTTATGAAAAGTCACTATTGATCAATCGGTCGTAAGTAGTCCAGCTTATTGGTTTGAGCGTGGACTTGCAATTGATTTGGGATTTGACTTTCGATTCGGAGCAATCGCGACTCTAAATAAGCGGGGGCAGTGTCCCGCCCTTTAAACAGTTGCTATTGATTAAAATTGACCGCAACTTAATAAATAAACCGCAGCTCTGTACTTAAAAGATAGGACTTGCAATCAATCCGGATCAATCGCACCTCTTTGTCACTCGGGGCCCCGTTACGTCTACTAGTATTCAAAGTGGCCAAGAGAAAATATTATAGCCCCACCAACGTCCCACGTAACATTGCTTGAACACCCAGAGTTTCACTGTACATGTACTGTGTAAACGCCCTGTATTTACAAGGGTTCCTCATGCTCATATACATACAGAAAGGTCATCAAGTTAAAACGATGAAGAAAAAAAAATGGATCCGGTCAAAAGCGTGGCATTCAAAAACATTTCGAAACAGATACATGTACTTGGAGTCTCTTTCACGGGTTCAAATCTACATGAGTAGGGAGCCTATGCACGTACATTGCTGTAGTGACCGCATTTTAAAATTAGGTAAAATACTTTCATTGTACGGTGCTCACTAGAGCGCGCATAAGAGGAACTCCCTCGGGTGTAACCAGTGTTTTGTTAGAGAGCTGTATATCATAGCAAGCAAAAAACCCTCTATTTTTAACGTGAATGCATGCGGTTCAATACATGAACGATTTATCAAACAATTTCCCGTCTTGTCGGGTCCGAAATCATATTCTGGGAATTCGCGCACATGAGGCACAGATTGAGCTATGTCAAAAGTGAGCAAATGTCTACTTGTTTGAACTGATCCGGTAATTAGCAAATAAAACATCTATCACCTTGGTTCAAAGTACTCGAAGAGAGACCGTATTTGCTTGAAGGGGAGTGGGACGTGACTGTGTGGTCGTCTGCTCGTGATAAATTTGGTCGTTTACGAAGGCGGGAAACAGGTAGCACGGTGTCCTGAGATTTTTATCTGTGATCGTCTTGATCGTTTGACGCTGTCGTCTGCAAGCTTTGAACCAACGATTCTCTCAGGACTTATTTCTTAAGGAAGGAGGCGTGACCACTACTCTGAACATCAATGGCTGACTTAGGTAAGTGAATTCATCGCATCGCAAGATCAGAGTAGAGGCCGCGTACGCCTCGGTTAATGCGCCGTCTGCATAGGACGTATACAAAACCATACAAACACCTTACCCATCCAATGCAACGCACTATTATTATTCTTTTCTCCCGTGCAAACCTAGCCGCCTTGAGACTAACAATAAACTTTGAAGGTTTACATTTCGCATTTTCCATTCATATCCAGTCTGCCCATTCATATGTTTTTACCGTCACGCTTTGTGTTCCGTACAATAAAGCCATACATTGTAGGCCTATATGTATGGAAGTAAATTATGCATTTCACTCGAAGTATATATGTACAAGAAACGACGGTCGATCTCACTCTGTCATATATTAGTTAAATTTCTAAATTTCCTTACTATATATCAACGCAGGAGGCATATCGATAGTGTTACAATAACATGTATCCTTTGATACTACCATTTATAATGTGGTATGTCTGCCCCGTTTGACAATTGTAGTTATTCTTCTGTATTTAAAAGTAGCATCGCAGACTTTAAATATGTTTAGACATAGCTATAGTGTCCCTAAAGGGTTACTGATACTTATAATTGTTGAGAATTTATCCAAAAAAATGGTGTGAGCATCACGACATCGTTATGCTAATTGTTTTGAAATAGTAAGTCTAAAAAAGAGTGCAAGGAAAATACACAGGATATGACATAGTTTAATGTGAAAGTTGTCATATATTATTATTTATCAAGTTCATTCCACAATCAACCGATGTATTACATAAAGGAAATATATATATAACATTCATAGGGTTTATTTTTCTTTGGCAATAACGAGAGTCAATATGACAGAAATAAGAGCTTTATTAGCAATACCATAAACATAATAGATCAAAATAACTCCAAACAACCCCCTTCTCTCTCTCTCTCTCTCTCTCTCTCTCTCTCTCTCTCTCTCTCCTCTCCCTCTCTCTCTCTCTCTCTCTCTCTCTCTCTCTCTCTCTCTCGCTCTCTCTCTCGCTCTTTCCCTTCCTATCTCTCCATTTATACATTAATGAATAGTGTTATGTTCCGCCACCGGATTAGTAAGAAACGAAATGATTTTTCATCAATAACTTTGTTGTGAAAATGACTTGAAAACTAAAGACATTAGCGTTGTCCGTACAGGCCAGTGTGACTTCGACTATGGAATATATTAAAGGGTGTGTTATCCAGTAATCCTATCAAGTAGAATGCAAAATATCCATTTTTCAATTCATAATTAATTCATATATATGAAAGGGGATATTCACATTCAAATATAAAATACGAGCTAAATGAGATACAAACAATTATTTAACTATTTACACAACTGAACATAAATCATATCAGCTTTTTTCACTCAAGATCTAACACAAAAACACATGCAGTCCTATATACGAACTTGCGTGTAATGTCTTGTTTTTACAGGATAGCAAAATTCCAGAGGAAAGAGAAGAACCTAAGTAAGTGGAGAGAAAATGATACATCATAAACTGATATTAGCATAATCAAATTTGGTATTGAGCAAGTGATAAGGAAGTTGAGGCAACAGCATATGCAATTGCAGGCAAACTTTTGCTGTGCATTTATAATGAAACAATTACATATTCTAACATTCAGCCTCCCTGGATGATTTTAAGTTTTCTTGCACGGAAGAAAAAGCGTGACGTGTTATTTATGATATTTGGGTGTGTATGCACAGACAACATATACCAATCGAATACCACAAAGGACCAAATTCCAAACACGATAATGGTCCATATCACCGACAGTGTGTGGCTCTAATTCGCAAATTGGAGATTTGAACTTTGAACCTTATCCTTTGTAGATAAACGCCGAATAAATAAGGATTGTATCCGATTCGATTTGTTTACTTAAGTACAACTACAACCAGCTATAAGCATTTAAAAACGAGTTATATTGAGACAGGAGCCTTGTAACTTGATGTAGCCTGTGTAGTTTATATCATAAACCGTCAGTGAATAAACAGTATAGTGGGGAGCATTGGCTGTAGAAAGCTCGAATTTAGAGCTTGATCTGGCAAAAATATACAAAAACAAGAAAAAAAAAAGCTTTATTTTCACGTTTTGCTTTCTGTATTAAAGTGGGGTTTTTTTTACAATATATATATATATTTACATATTGTTTTTTTATTCATTTTTATGACTGACATACAAAAATTGATCGCTACAAATTATATATAGAATAAAAAGACAAATAAAATAGACGAGTAAAAAAAAGTCGTGGTTCAGGTCTTTCCTTTTATTGCTGCCTTCATATTTCGCGTTATGGCTTTCTGTAAGTTAGCCTTCCGTTGACCCACATTAATGGCAGTGCATGGCGTATCCAGAAATTCATAAATATAGGGAGCTGAATCCTCCCAATATGGTCCCTTAAGGGGAGGTTTATTTTCATCACAGCATAGGGCCCCATTCTATGCTTGATACGCAGGGGGTATCGATGGTAAAGTGGATGAAATTCCATCTCTATTTTCTCGCCTAACCGTGTCAAGAGCATGTTCTTCGGATGATGAATGGGGCTGGTATCAAGTATAAGATGGCTGTAGCTTGGAGGATGTTTTTTACCATGGTTCTTGATCGGAGTCAATGCAAGTTAGATCCCTATTCGAAGGCAGCCCATATATTGCAAGTGTCAGATTTGTGGGGTACCTCGGATTTTCTTTCTTTCGTAAAGTTAAAGGGAGTGTTGGATAAAAACGAAAAAAAAAAATCCATCCCCTCCTTTTCAGTTCATCACCCCCCCCCCCCCTCTCTCTCTTTCTCTCTTGTCAACATTAGGACCGACGTGTCGTTATTAAAATATTATATTTTGAGATTTTTCTTATAATTTTTCTCCCCTGACTCATATTTTTCTCCCCTGAACGTTGCTTTGTGGCTATCTCTTACTTAATTCTGCACCCCGGGGCATCTTTTGTCATTCTGCAAATGAATTTGTAAGGAATATTACGCTAGAGAAGCCATGCACTCAAATAAAGGGATTCATCATTCTGATAAATCCCCCGAGCGGTTCATTTTTTATCCCCTTCAGGTAGGGCGGATTAAATCTTATTAAGCTGGATTCAAGGTTTGCTCAATAAAGATGTGATTATCCTGATTTGTTTTAATAAAACAAACAAAGAAAAAAAAAGAAGATTGCTCGTATGACTTCAGGAACGTATCACAATACTTAATTTGCGTCATTATTACTATTGCTTTCCTTGAATAAAATTCAATTGTCAAGAGCCAGAAGGGCGTTATCTCTGTGTAAAATTATATGAGTTAACGCCCTTCTAGCTCTCAACAGACAAAATAACAAGAGGAATACACGCTGAAAAACGCAACAATCTGGAGTTGCATGTCTCGAGCAGCGAGTTTCTTATAGGAAAACTATCATGCCATATAGCATGGATTCTATGCTTCCATAGTTTCCTACCTGAAAATTTCTGTAAACAGACACAGTGGTAGATCCAGGGAGAAGCGCGGGGGCGCTACCGATAACCCAATTTCAAATTACATATTCCCCAAAATGTGCAAAAAATTGTGTTCGTGCGCCCTCCTTCCTGGCAGAAATAAGTTTGAACAACAAAAAAGGGCATGCACATGAAAAATGTAATGACATTTCTAAATTGATTTTTCGTCTTGGTTTTTGTTTGTTTTTTGTTGTTGTTGAGATTTTCGGATTTTGCCCCCCCCCCCCCCCCTCCCTACGAGAGAACCGTAGATCCACTAAAAGTTTGCAACCTGTTTGAGGGGCCAGAAGGCAAAGAAGTTGGGAGCAATGAAGAACTCTAAAATGGGCTTTGCGAAACAATCACTTTGCCAGAATAACATTTCAAATACAATCTCATGTATACATTTTACACGAAATAGGATAAGAAAAAAAAATTCTCTTTCATAATATCATTTTGAAATACAATCTCCTGTATTCAGTATGGCTGACCCGAATACGAAAATGCCGGATTAGAAAACAATGCATGGTGTTTTTCCTACTTTTTTAAAAAAAAATCTAAGTAGTGAATTCGCTTCGGAAAGTACATGTATATACAAACGTTTCTACCAGGCCAAAGCACTTGAACCACAGGGGTCCCTAAATGTCAGTAAATATCCAAGGCAATACATTAGAACAGTGAGCATGAATATTATTGGAGAAAAATGTCAAGAATTGAATAACACGTAATATTTATATTCACTGCCATTTTGGCATCCATGAAATTGAGTGGCATAAATCATTAGAGGGGCCTCGAGGGGTCTTTTTAGTTAAAAGGAATGAGCGAGAACGTTATGAGATGAATGAACCCCCCCCCCCTCCCCCCCCCCCCCCAAAAAAAAAGAAGTGGAGAAAAATAAAGATTAAACACACGAAAAAGCTGAAGGGGAACGCAATTTAATTGGAATATCAAATTTAACAAATTTGATCAATAATTTTGAGCGCAGTGATTTCAACAGCTTTTTCTGGTCGAGATGCTGTTAAACTGATGTTTTGCAATCACGGCGTCGCTGGGGGGAAAGGGGTGACCACCCCCCCCCCCCCTTCAGAATTTATGGTGGCAAACCTGTAATCATTGTCGATACTGTTTTGAACCATGGCGTGACAAATTTCGGCTAACTTTCGGGAAAAGTTGATGAAAACATACCCCCCTCCCCCTTCTTCAGAATATCTTTTAGGCCTGTCTTATAGTCAGCGCCATTATCATTTAGTTTCATCGATACAGAATACCCAATTAATGCAACTCACAGACGACACATGACATGCATTGACCAGAACCCATAACATAGCGTAGGCCTATATCGCTCAAGTTGTGTTATTATTAAAACATAAGCACAATAATGCCAGGCTGCGATATTTACTTCACAAATACGAAAACAAGATGGAAACTTTAAACAAGCAAACTGTAAAGCCTATTTGAAGTTCAATATTCTACCCCATTGCCTAGGGGCGGATCTAGGATTTTGTAAAAGAGCAATATTGGCGAAATGTTTCTCACGAGCAAATAAATAAATAAATAAATAAATAAATAAATAAATAAATAAATGAATAAATGAATATGATTAAATAAATAAATAAAACAAAAAGCCAATTACAAAAAAGTCATATTGTAGCCATTTTACTCCAAAATGTTCTGACAAGCAAAAAGAAATCATCACCTTAAAGGGGGAGTCACATTCTTGGGGGAGTGTTGTTTACTAAATTTATACTACTTGGGATTCAAAACGGGGCACGAGCAGGTGCAACCTCCCCCCCCCCCCCCCCCCCCCCCCCCCCCCCTCCCCCCTCCTTAATTCCGTCAGTGTCCTTGCCGCACGCAGACGATAATTTGCTTATAAATCTTATGTGTGATACATATAACTACAACTTATAATAGCCTTCAGCAAAGCCACGTAATAGGAGAGCACCGGTTGGGGGTCGGGAAACAATCAAAATACAACACTGCTTTATTTGAACAACATCCAATACTATGATATTGGAAGAATATGAATCTGACAAAATCGCATTACACACGTCGGTCGTGGGATAAGTTACACCTGCGTAAATATGAGATTAACTGAATTTCGAACGCTTGGATTTGCAAGCAGATTTTCACACATAGCGGTGGCATGCGACTTTCGTCCTTGCCTTATAATGGCCTCATGTACTGAAATAATAATTTATAATTCTTTCTTTTTTTTCTTTCTAAATTTAAGAAGTGTAGTCGTGATATTAATAATAAGTATTGTTTACACTTATGTGGTTGAAAAGATATTATACTCTGCTTAAATATTACCTAATGAAATTAATATACAACGCGATCAATTTCTTGTATACGCGTACCAATACTAAATACCTAGATCAGGAAGATGAACCGCACTTAAGTTATAGCATTATCTATGATTGAACATGCAGGGTTAAATTATGATAATTATACATTTATATACGCTTATTTATACTGTATCTGTACTACTTTGATTACTTTTTATTACGGTGTATAGAAAGCGCTCCATAGCATCGGTCTAACATACATGAGGGACTTACCGTCGCCCTCAATGCTATTTGTTCAGTATTAGGCTAGCAGGGGCGGACTGGCATGGGGAGTCTGAGGAGTTTTCTCCACGGAACGGTCAATATTTTGGTTAAAAGGTGCCGGTCATATGTGAAAAGGGGCCGGTCCTTCCCAAGTCCCCCGTGAGCCACTCGAATGTTATTCACAGTCCGCCCCTGCAGTGCAGTTCAAGTTAGACTCTGTATTAGATACGGATTAATTTCGCTATCCACTAAGTCTGCAGTATTCTTTTCATAATTCCTTATCACTGATCACTTCGCAAAAACTCTCAACTCAAATCGGTATGTGTATTTTCAATTGAACCTCGGATTTCATAGTCTTTCTTTTAGAGTATACGTCTGCGTGTGCATTGCCGTACCTTGTGTCAATACGGATTTGTGTGCATATGAACCGAAACCGGCTCAGCTAACAACAGTACAATACGCATACAAATATTCATTCTTTTCATACAGAAATCTCATACCACATCACTGGGGGATTTAAAGGGGCGCCTCCGGTCCTCCCGCCCCCCCCCCCCCCGCCCCATATTTTAAATCTAAGTGGCATAGCATAAGTACACTCTGAAAACTCCAAGACTGTGTCCCCCTCATTTTTTGAAATAACAACTTTTTTTTTTTAGTATTGTGAACCCTTTCTCTCTTTTCTTTTCTTTAAAAACAAAAAACAAAATCCCGGATTCTTTTGTGCGGTCAAGTGAAACATTTTTGCTACGGTTTTTTGATAAATCCATTAATCCAATTTGATGGCAGGTTCGTGATTTTGGACAAAAGATGATGAAGATTTATTAGGTATACGGGACAGAATGTGCCTTGTTATTATAACTAGCAGCAAGGGGACTAGTTTTCGATCAGGAAATGTTTTATCAGTCTCCAGCTTTAGACCCATAAAAGTAACAATAGATACTCTGCAACGTCACATTAAAGATAAAGGTGAGTTCTGGGGGGCGTTTCATGACAGGACTTGTCAGATATTTTATCCGACAAATTTGCTCTCAGCCAATCAGATGCAAGGATTTCAGTAGCTTATAACAGTTGTCAGATAAAATATCCGACAACTTCCTTTCATGAAACGCTCCCCAGGTCATGAGACTGAACTGTGAAAGATACTGCCTCAATTAAAGCAATTGGAAAAAGTTGATTATATAGCACATAAGAATTGGTGTATGCTGTAAGGTTTTCAGAATCACCAAAATGATTTTTTAAAAATTGACTCAATCCTGCTGAGAGTCACATGCACTGGAAATACCAAGTCATGAATTATATTGACACACCTATGCAACCACGTATTATACTCTTTTGATATCATGAATATAACACGTGAATTACGGGATCAAATTTATTCGCTTGGGCGGTCTATTCCGCTGTGTTTCCCGAGGCGCAGAGAGAGAGAAAGCTGTATTTCACTGTCAGCGTTTGAATGCAAAATTATTTTGAAATTTACAATATACACCTAGGTCAAATCGCTGGTTTGTTTAACCCGCCGTTGTAAGATGAAGGTGTGAAAATCCGGTTTAATATATAATTTTGAAACCAAATATTTTTTTTTATACGTCAGAATTCTTTCGTCCAATAAAATTATATCCACTCATAATATAGAATTGAGAGTCATTCTTGCAACAATAAAAAGATTTTATAGAAAAGTTTGCAAATAAATGAATTGAATAAGCTAGCTGTATAAACATCGAAAAAGACTTCGAATTTTTTATTACATTTTTCGTCGAAGAAATTACAATTGACACCACCCCCTTCCCGTCCCATTTTGTTTGATGCCCGAATGATGATAAAGAATAGTTACAACTACATGTAGTTATAATTTTGGAAAAGCACAAACCTGTATTGCGCTAAAATATGATTTATCTACGTTTATTGTATATCTCATACTTCCTATTTATTAATTATTATATTAATATGTCAAAAACCAAAATGGTCCCACGTCACTCCATTACTCAATGAACTTCACTGGCTTCCCGTTTCTAAGAGAATACAATACCGTATACTGGTTCAGACTTACAAATCACTGTCAACCACACTTCCTCAATACATCTCCTCACTCTTTCAGCAACAGAGAACATCATATTCTCTTCGTTCTACCTCTGCTCCTTCCTATGTCATTCCAAAATCCCGAAAACAGGCTGGCTTCAAGTCCTTTCAGTCACTTGCTCCACAACTTTGGAACAGACTCCCCGCATCTCTCCGTAATAGCACATCACTTGACATCTTCAAGAAACATCTAAAAACTTACTTATACAATTCTTAATTTACTTGAATAGACTTTAGGTGACAGCGCCTTGTATCCTTTGGAAAAGGCGCTATATAAATCCAATTATTATTATTATTATTATTATTTTATTGTCTTTTCATTTTATTTTGATAGACGATTTTCAGCAGGATATACTAGATGCCCATAACAAGCTACGGTCGGAGAGGGGCGTCCCCACCCTCACCTGGGCCGAAGACATCGCCACAACCGCTTCCAATTGGGCCCAGAATATAGCAGAGAAAGGCTATCTGCAGAACAGCGACAACCAAGGTCAGAAATGTAGTATTAGCCAGTGGCGTAGCGTAAGTTCAGTGTCATGGGGGGGGGGGGGGGCAGCCGTTTTACTATAATGATGAAATGCGAGGATACTGAGCCATCGAGTGTTCTCTTGCCCTTTCTCTTTCTTTTTCTCTTTTTCTTTATTTTTCCTCTCTCTCTCTCTCTCTCTCTCTCTATCTTCCCCCTTCCCATTGGGAAGGGGCACACGACCCCTGTATCAACGCCACTACTATCGTATTTGGTTATCGTAGAGTTATATGTCAAATCATATCACAATCTTTGTTATGGGTTTCTTTCGTGTCTTGCTATGTTTTGGGGCCTCTTGCGTTTGAACGCTTCTCAAACATGTCAAAAAAATACTACATTAAACGCAACCTGATTTTTAATAAATCAGGATTTCGACTTGCGTGTATTTTTACAGCAGGCCCTTGGACCTCGTGGACTTATTCAAAGACATTATAATCGATGATTCTTATAATAACGTATACCCTGTCTCTAGCATGATTTATGTTGAGGGATCAATCCTTCTGCTTTAATTATGTATCCTCTGTTGGTTTCAACATTGTATTCATTCACCAGGGCCCCATCTTATAAAGAGTTGCGATTGATATTTATATCAATCGTAACTCTGTGCATAAAAGATAGGAGACTGTGAATTTGCGATTGATTGGAGGACTTTCGATTGATTCGGATGAATCACAACTCTTCGTAACTCTTTATAAGACAAGGCCCAGGTATATCTTTATGGACACTGGCGTAGCCAGACTTGTTGAAGGGGGGTACAGACGGTGGGAGGGGATGACCTCCAAACACCTGGAGTAGGGGTTTGTTTGTTTGTTTGTTTGTTTGTTTGTTTGTTTGCTTTTATTTCTGCGTTCTAATAACAAATACAATAAAATAAATTTTTACATAAGTATTACATAAGTAGAAAATCATGTACAATAATAGTGTACAATAAACATAATACAAAGCATACAAACAAGAATAAGGAATATAATAGACCTATGTAAATATTTTTTTTCTCCAATAAACTAGAGAGGTGATTTAGAACGCAGGAGACCGCCATCGTGAGCGGTTAGGCTGGAAATGGATGGCGGGGTAGGAGTACAGTAAGGTATTGATTCCTATCTAGTTCCGTGGATGAACTTTTTTTAGCAGATGAACTTCTTTTTTTAGCCGATGAACAGGGGGCATGGCCCCTTGAGCCCCCATGGCTACCTCTATGTATATGTAAATCCGGATGTAAATTCAATGTTGACTATCTTCTCACCAACGAACACAAGTAAAAGCCGAATTTACGTTTGCATGGTACTTCTACATAATACTTGTTTGTTTGTTTGTTTTTTTGTTTCCCTGTGTGTAAAATAGTGTTAGGAGAGAACATCCTGTTGACAACAGAAGAATTGAGTGGTGACCAGGTCGTCTTGAAATGGTTGGAAGAGGAAAGTAACTACGACTATGATCAACAGAGGTGGCAAAGAGGTAAGAAAACTATATTTCCCAAAGCAGATCCAGGATGGTTAGAAAGGATGGGGTGGCAAATGTTTGAAAACCACAGAAGTCCATGATCCCCGAGAAGCGTGAAATAATAGAGCGGCTTCATAACTTTTCATTTCGAAAGGGGCAGTTTTTTCCCCTTAGTGGATCCGCCTGTTCGGGGGCACTCGTTTTTCCGAAGGTTCGCAATTCCGAAAGTTCGTAATACCGAAAATGAAATAGGGTTCATAATTCCGAACATTTGTTGCATTATCCCGAAGGTTCGTTATTTCGAAAGTACGTTTATCCGAAAGTTCATAATTCCGAATTTGAAAAAGGGTTCATAATTCCGAAGGTTCGTTATTTCGAAAGTTCGTATATCCGAAGGTTCATAATTCCGAAATTGAAATAGGGTTTGTAATTCCGAAAATGAAATAGGTTTCATAATTCCGAAAATGAGATAGGGTTCATTATTCTGAATGTTCGTGATTTCGAAGGAAAAAAAATGATGGAGGGGTTATCATGTATATATTACATTTTCGCAGTAATGAACACTATTTCGTTTAAGGAAATACGAACCCTATTTTATTTTCGGAATTACGAACCCTATTTCATTTTCAGAACTATGCAACCTATTTCATTTTCGGAATCACGAAGCTTTGGAGTAAACGAACATTCGGAATTATGAAACCTTCGGAAAACGACATGTAACATATTATGTTCACATCCCACCAGCTTGCCGACCTATTTCGTCATCAACATGAGCAGTACAGGTCGAGTAGTGATATTTCTTCAGGTATTGGGTATTGACTTCTCACCCACTACAGGAAGTTCAAGTTTTGAGGGATTCTTTGTTCTGACGAAAACGAATATGATTTTTTTTCCCCAAAGATATCAACAAGCAAACAGAATATTTTTTTTCATATAACTCCACCTCACATGTATAGTTAGTTTGAAATTCATATAATGTTTCTTGTACACGTCGAATCAAGAGCTACCCAATGGCATATCTAATTGTTAATTGCATAAATCTATATGTATAAATTCTCTCCAGGAACGAGTCGGTTTACGCAGATGATCTGGAAAGCGAGTACGGAGTTCGGCGTCGCCAAAGTACCCCTACGGAACAAAGACGGTTTCGTGATTGTGGCAAACTACCGACCTCGTGGCAATGGGAACAGACCGGGAGAGTACCAGAAGAACGTCCCATCAAGAAGCGACGACACAGTCTAGCGGTCGAGCAGTTGGATTGTCTTTTAGCTGTTTCTAGATTATTAGTACTTTTATTTGCTTAGAGTCTTATAAGGGTGGAAAATAAAGTTTCAACACCTTATAATTTAGCAACACAGTAATCTAGATAACAGGTACAATGAGAGTTTCAAAATGGTGGAAAAACAAAGTTTTTTTTTTTTAGTACTTTAGATAAAAGGTATAATGAAAGCGTAGATGAAAATTGGGCAAAATACATGAACAACTAACAGTAAGCGTTCTCTATCACGCAAATTGCAAGTAAAAAACCGGACACTGGAACGAAAATAACCTCAAATTGCATCTGCGTAAAAGAAGCTAAAAATGTCTCAGACATTAAATCAGATAATTTGAAAAGCAATATCTTGTCAGTTTCATATAATATACAAAGCCAGAACACACCTTTCCTTAAGGGAGTATCCATTTTGGGGGTTGGGGAGGGGTCATTGAATAACTAGGGTCACATTGAACAGAAAGGCATCTCATTTATAAGACGTTATGTTACTGATAAGAATACCTTTGTCGTCAATCTTACAGGTGTTTTTAAAGAGTTAATCTTGGACCTACGTTTTTATATATATATATATAATGTGAAAGGAATAGAGAATAGAGAAAGAGAATAATGGTTGCGTAACATAAATCAAAGTTCCCCAGAGCTGTCCTCCCTTTTTGAAATTTTTGCAAAGGTTGAACAAATGTCTCCGCCGGGAATCGAACCCGGGTCGTTGGCTTAGAACGCCAATGCCTTATTATTATCATATATACGTTCATTTTCAATAGGAGAGAAGCTTGATTTGGGATCGCTTGTATATCTTTTATAAAAGTATTCTTCATATTTAATTGCCAAGTGAAGTAAGCGTTGACTTAACAAATAGTTTTACACGATAGCCGAAGGAAATATTAGTGACGTGAACAAATAGAACCATGTACATTTAAAAACTTTTCAAATGTTAACAAAAGATTCTTATTTTATATTGAAGGCTTGCTAAGCATAATTCATCGCGTTCTAATTGCTATTATTTTTTTTCACAGTAAGTGGCTTATTAAACCGAAGATTCATCCGGAGCGGTCCCCCCTCCCCTTATGCAAAAAATTTAGAATTTCAGTGTCATTCCAGGTATATACATACCACCCTCTGCCCCTCCGGAGGGGGTTCCATCTCCGTTTACAATATCCGGATGCGCCACTAATAAAGGTCTATTGCCAAAGTAGCTGCGACTGAAAAAAATTACTGCTATCTTCTAAACTATTTCTTTTAAATCATGCCATTTTACCAAAGGTGCTTGATGGAAAATTATCTCTTTATGCCTTCCTGCATACGTGTTTTCAGTAACTCGCCGATGATCATTCATAATGCCAATGTGTACTGCTTACAGTATTCATTTGTATGTGCTGCAGGACTTGTACAATGAGCGTTTTTTATGTGATTTACTGGCGATCTATTCAAAATGGCTGCACTTTTGTAGATTTGTTCATCAGCATTGTGACGTCAGCAAAATGAAACCAGCTTTGTAATTTGTGCTATTCAAAATTCTTTTTCGCGGCCTAGATGGAAGAAAAATTTTGGCAAACTTTTCTTTTTGTGACGTAGCCTTTCATGAGTGCACTTTCACCGAAGTATGTGACTTCGATATATAATTCTCTATCGTTGTATTAAAACACCTCGTGGAATACTATATGATTCCATAGATATTCTATTATCGCTTATATTATAATGACGTCGTGTATATTTACATATCATGTTTTTACGATTATCATGAAGCTGTTGATAATTTTGGAGATTCGTATGTATATATTTGAAATGTCTCTTTTAACCTTTCTTGGTATTTAATATCTTCTTCTTTTTTTTTTACCAAAATGGTAAAAAGCCCTTTCATAATGTGGCACTCTCTTTGCTTACTTTTGACCATTAATATAGATATGTTAAAAGGAAATATAGGCTAGAAGGAGTTGCGGAATTTAAACGGATTTCGTCTGCTTATAGACATGCGATAATGAATCCTTTTCTGGAATATCCAAACGTTGATTAAGTTATTTCATATAGTTTTACTAAGGATTGAAAGGAAATGAGTCTTTCTAAAATCGTCTGAAATGTCTTCCATTATCTAGTTCGTTGTGATGTGCTTTATTAGTATTTTTCCACTTTGTATATATAGAAAATATTAAGTAAAAAGATAATTCTTCTTTCTAAAAAAAAACGTTTCTTCTTAGCCTCTCATTTTGCGATTCGACTGCATTCATAAGCACTTCTTATTTGCAGTGCTATCTTTTATCTAAAAGATCGACATAAATTCTCTGATTTATTTTGCTGTGAATTGAATGCATATGATTCACGAAACTAAAGAATAAATCGGATATGAATTAATGAAGAGAATGCATGAGATAACGATAACGAGAGGCGCGGAGAGAGGGAGAGCGAAATAGAGAGAGAGAGAGAGAGAGAGACTAACAGATACAAGGGGATTCCTAGAGAAGAGGTAAAGGAGAGAAAGGAATAAAACAAGAAAAGAAAGAAAGGAAATCGCAAAGCAATGACATGAAAAGAGAGAGGGAGACAGAGAGATCCATAGCCAGAAAAAAAGGGGAAACGGATATTTGAGAAAGTTGAAATCTAAAACAAACTTGGAAATATAAAAGCCGAGATTAAAGAATGAAAATGAAGCAGGTTTCCTATCTCTGTTATGTACATAACTTTGGTACTCTAAAATCGACGTTGATGGCTATAACATGTAGCATATCTTTTCATTGCATTGATGTTAGCGGAAATTCCCCCTCTTCCAAAATAAAAGAAAAACCATTGACGTTGAACGTTGGCAATAAAATGTAATTTAGAAAAATTTTTACAAGGTAATTTATCACATTTTTTAAAAACTTTTCTTGCAGAGATTTTACTAAGGAAGGTATATGTCAGTCATACATTCGAGATAGTGGCTTGGTCATATTTCGTTACCTGTTTTATTCTTTAAAACATTAAGAATCACTGTTTGAATGTAATGGGGCGAGAAGATTGAAACAAGGGAAATGCCCAGGGCAGTCTCCCCTGTACTGCGCAATCACCAGGGTAACATATAAGATCGCTGCCCCTGATGAGCCCCGTCCGGGCCAGGTTACCCCATTTGAACAACTTAAATGCCCTCTACCTATGATTTATTGGACTGTAAAGTTTATTTGGAATCAAGCTGTGTGTTTTAAAGAAGGAGCATGTATGTGTACATAAAATAATTGCCATTGGGATACTTTTGGGGTGCTGCCCCTCAGACCCCTTGAAGACAATGTACTATAGTTGAACAACTTGATGTCTCCTTTCCCTAAGAATGATTCCTACCTAATTTGGTTACAATCTAGCAATATGTTTTAAATAAGAATTTTAAAAAGGGTCAAATTATTGCCACCAGGGCCCCAAAGCCCCCCCCCCTCCTTGAGGAACAGCTAACCCCATAGATACTTCTTGCTTAACGATGTTTCCTACCAAGTTTGGTAGAACCCAATAACGTATTCAAAATATATCTAATTTTCACCATTGTGGAACTTTAGGGGTGCTGCCCCTGAGCCCCCTTGAGGACAAGATACCCTGTTTGAACAAATTGAGGTCTCCTTCCCCCTAAGGATGATTCCTACCATGTTTGTTTTTACAATTTAGCGATAGGATTTAAAGAAGTTTTTAAATTTTCTTATTATTGTCACCCCTGATGGGTAGGTAACCCAATGTTTATTAATTTAGATCCTCATTCCCTAAGTATGATTCATGCTAATTTGGTTGAAATTCACCAGCAAAATTTTGAGAAATCACAAAAAAACTACATGCATGCATGCAGAGAGAAAAAAAAATCTTGCCAAAAACTTAACCTAGTTTAAACTGTTAGTAGGTGACCTTTAATGCTATGAAAATATAAGGTTTGGGTATTCATTTGAAAGAGATTGATATAAAGACAATTTCTACAAAGATTGATAGCAAGTTTCATGGAATTTTTACATATACTTTTAAAATAAAGTAAAATATTCAAAATCTTAACCTCAGGTTAAGTTTTTTGAAACACAATTGACTTCAGTTGACCTTTGACATTGACTGTTGACCTGAAATTTAATCCACTTTATTTGTGATACTCTATAATTCTGCTGTGCAAGTGTCATGAAAATTAAACAAACACTTTTGAAAAGAGAGCATTTCAAAAATTGTTAACCCCGCCGTCGGAAAAGCGGCGCCTATGTCTCGCTTCTGCTACGAAGGCGAGACAAAAACGTAATACTGTATAACCAATATTGTACACAAAAGTATAACGCGAAGATTATTCATGTTTGTTCATATAAGAAGACTTTTTACAGTAATAGTAATAACGTTTAGAAGAAATTGCTCTAACATTTTCTCTGATCAAGTTAAGTTATGTTTTTATTATTATTTAAAAAAAAACAAGAAAGAAAACACCAGTCATATCGTTAGATAGTACAATGATTATTATTTACACAAATGTACAGTATTCTCACCTTTACGAAATTACTGTAATGTTACTAAACCTACTTTATGGAGATTCTAATTGGTAATGGGACTACTATCCCCTAGAATACTACCCCAAGCAACTATCCACTAGGACAATTATCCCCGGACACCTACCCGAGACAACTATCACACTGAGAAAATTTCCCATAAGAAGTAGTGACCGAGGTGTAATCAGGGTGGGGTCATCGACTGCCATATGAGACAAAGAAATAAAAAGAAATTAATTGCAAATTATATATAGACAAGAACAGAGGCGGATCCAGGATTTTGTAAAACGGGGGGGGGGGGGGGGGGAGGGCACACAAATGTAGGGCTCTCAACTTCGGGGAACTGCTTGGAGGGAGAGTCGTATTTTTTTTCTTCTCGCCAGCCCTCGAAAAGTCGTTCAGTGAGGGGGTGGGGGTGGGGGGGGGGGGGGGGGGTTATCCGATTTTATGGGGTCCAGTTTTCCTCCATAATTCTCTGACAAGCAAAAAAAAAAGGTTCTCAGTTATAAAAGGGGGGTACAATCCAAAAGAGGGGGCACAATGTATACTTTTCTTACAAAAGGGGGCCACTGGACAAGAAGAAAGTTTCAAAAGCTCCACGTGATCGACCGTCCACAAGACTAACAGCTTGTGAGACCGACCAACCAAAGAAATGCATATTAATAAAGGGAAGATATAAAAATGTCGGTCTCGAGGGCTGTCGGTCTCGCGAGCTGTCAGTCTACAGTGAACACTCTAAAATGGCTAAAAGGTCCAGGAGACCAACATTGTCAGTCTCCTGAACTGTCGGTCTCTTGGACTGTACACTGTAAGAAAAATTGCCGTTTTTTACGGGAATTTCCTGGCAGTCAGGATGTTGGGAATGCCCGGTTTTTTTTTTTTTTTTTTTTTTGGTGTGTCTTTTTTTGCCGGAAATCAGCTATATTTACAATAAAATTATGTCGGGCGATTGTAAACATATGCTGATTTCCGGTAAACCAACAAACTTGCTGTTGTTTTACAGGAAAAAGACTGTAAATTAAAATAACGGCAATAACTTGTAATTTCAAGGGCCCAAAAAACTTTTACAGTGTAGCGATTGGGTAATTTTGGGGAATTGTTCTAGGCTAGTTGTCCTGGGGCTTGTCCAGGGGTTAGTGACTTTATATTCAAAACAATTAGTAGGTATGGAATAATATATATATATATATATATATATATATATATATATATATATATATATATATATATATATATTCGGCATCATTCTTGCTTTTGGACCAGTGAGTTGTCTCATAACATGATAATGATTTCGAGTTTTCAGCTATGACCAACCAAACAACAACAGAAAGGAGAAGAAAATACACTGTCTTCTATCATGTCTATTGTAAAATGGTGATAGTTTATATAACCGGACCGCTGAGAAAGCAAGTACAGTATATGCTTGTTAGTAAGCAGCCAGGAGAACCTACGGCTCAAAGTGCTACCCGAGGTACTTTGGCACCTCCGCACTGACTTGGTTTTGAACCCAGGACCTTCCCAGGGGCCGCGGAACGTTTTTGAAAGTGGTGGTGGGGGGGGGGGGGGCGGGGCTGATCTGATTTCACTCATTAATGACAATTTTCGAGCCTTTTTTCCGATATGTTTTTTTAACGTGTCTACTCCGCGGCCCATGCTTCCGGTTACGAGACCACTGCTCTACCACCATGATCACTGAGCGATAACGCCTCCTATAGTATATTGCCTGAATTTATATTTTGTTTTCAAGTTGTTACAAATTTCAATCGAGGAGGTGGCCCTCGAAGCGTCTGTCCCCTTCCCCTAAATAATAAAAGAGGCCCTTTCACTTTACCCCCAATATTGTCTTCCCTGCGTCTACTTGTACGAGTCGTCATTACGACTGCATCGGTACCTGCGCCAATCGAGCCTGTGAAGGCAACTTAACCCATGTTAATTTTGCAATCACTTTTTAAGACCGCACTTGAAGTCAATGTCGCGGTCCAGGGGAGCGTTTCATCAAGCGTTTTGTCAGTGATTTTTACCGACAAATTTGCTCTCAGCCAATCAGAAGCAAGGATTTCAGTAGCTTATAACAGTTGTCGGTAAAAATCACTGACAAAACGCTTGATGAAACACTCCCCTAACGTCAGCAAATAATGCCTCGTGTGAGCCGGCTTTAGTTCTTAAAGGGTACCAATCACCCAAACAATATTTTACTCTGTATGTTTGAGGTTCCATGTCATTCTGCTATATTCCAAATATGGGCTTCGAATGTCACTTCAATAAAGAGATATTACAAGTTTAATCATACTCTCTATAAGCATAAAAGCGACTCGTGAGTAGACTACTCAACGCACCCGTACGCGCTCGCCAAGATAAGGGCTCGCGCGGAACCCAACTTGGAGGTTCGGTTTCGCGCGAGCACCTTCATGTTATCCTTTATTTCCTTCATACTCCTAAACTGTTGACCTATAGAATTTCAGATAAAGTTCTTTGAGGTTAATTTTATACTTCCTAGCGATATACAAATTATTTTTGCAGGTGGTTGGTATACTATTACTACATGGTTGGGAGTGCGTTAGTGCGATCCGGCAGCACAAAGGTTTTTATCGTGGTGTACTAACGCACGAGGCGTAGCCGAGTGTGTTAGACACCACGATAAAAACCTGCGTGTTGCTGGATCGTACTAACGCACGAACTCAAAACCATGTATTAATAGTTTTATAAAACGGGTCTACAATTTTAGTGTTTTCTTACAATCTTAGTGTATGATCCGGATTAGCCGTGCGTTAGTCCCCTCGCCGTGCGTTAGTACTTTTTTTGCACGGTCACGTGGTGTTATTTGACCAATCAGGATGGCTACATTCTTGAACCCGTTTTATAATACACTTTAATAGGTACAGACTAAACAATCGATCAATCAATATTAATTTTTTTCTTTGGCACTTTCACAGCTGTTGAATATTACGAATTATGAATTTCAACGCAAACGGAGCTATATACATGAAATTTTCCGCACAAATGTTGTGTCTTCACACAAATGAAAACTATGTTTTCATTTCAATTTTTTTTATAATGCATCATCATAAAAAAGATACATTACTCTTCGGACTGTTTGTCGTCCTACGTAAATATCCTGATTGTTGTCATTAAAATCTTTCTTTGATTGTCACTATATCTGAACAATGAAATAATGTCACATAATATGAAGGATATTAATGATTATGTACAGTGGCTCGCATGTAGTATCTACACGCCTACTGATGAAATCTCTGATGAGAGGAATTCCGAGTATATACGTCATTTTGGCGCCCGAAACTACTAAAAATGACCTCGAAATATCTCTTGTCGGGCACTTTTAAAACAATTAACATTCTAGTATTCACCTGCTTATATTGGATGTGTGTATTCAGGCGTACCCGCTACAAGCATCTGGCTTATTGGGACTGCACCTTCTTCCTTGTAACTTTGCAAGTTCTTGATTGTACTGATATTACTTTATATGCATGTAAATTGTACTATATGAACAGATGCTGAATGTTGTCAAAAACAATGGAAGAAAATAAATGTTAATTTGAATTCTCCCTATCGCATATAGCTCTCCGAATCCGAACGCATGCGGCTCTCTAATTTTG
Source organism: Heliocidaris tuberculata (assembly GCA_025618425.1). Lineage (NCBI taxonomy): Eukaryota > Metazoa > Echinodermata > Echinoidea > Camarodonta > Echinometridae > Heliocidaris > Heliocidaris tuberculata. Next base: position 2,477,370 of record CM046848.1, read on the forward strand.
GGGCATGTGATTGCTGGCAACTGAGCTTCCGGGTCCGGCCGGAGCGTCATTGACAATATGTTAGAAGACGTGGTCAGCCTAGCAAAAACTCCCTTTTGTTCCTAATCTAGCAAATAATCGTGTTTTTATACAGTTGATATTTAAATGGGATTCTTCTGTGAAGCCACCCAACGTGGGTGTTGAGCCGACGATGCAGAACAATCACGCACGAAAAAAGCAAGGAAATATCAGTGTATGCTCGCTATAGCTATAGACTGGAACCGGAACTTTATGTGCCAACATCGTTGTCCCCGATATCGGAATCGGGAGCTGATATCGGCTGATATCGGCTATATGCGATAGGGAGAATTGAATTGAATATCATAGAGAATACTAAGATAGAACCATTACGGCTGGCAAGAGTTAAGGCTCATTTTAAAATAGACCTACGGAGTAAACACTGCGAGTATACGGTGGAAGCTGTCCGAGAATTAAGGCCTTGGCCCTCTTGCATAAAAGGTTTTAAACGCAACTCAAAAATATTAAACGCAAGTCCAAAATACGCGATCCTGATTGGTTGAAAATCAAGTTGCATCGATTTTTTTTTTAAATTTGCGTTTAATCGCTACTCTTTATGTAAGAGGGCCCTGGTCAGGCCTTATCGATAACGATAATGATAAACGATATGCATATATAATCATGCCTATAACAATAACAATGATAAAGATGCCCAGATAAAATCGTTGGCCCTATCAAGCAAACAGGTTCTGCTTCCATCCTTTTTCTGCCACTGACGTCACAACATAGGAAGTGAGATGACTGGCTCACAGATATTATCGTTGAGGGAGCCTCAGGCTCATTAGCATAAATCGTAATTGAGGTCTGACCTATTTTGAACGATTTCCATTACCGTTTACACAAAGATAAGAGCGGAGCGATTTGGGAACGATTTATCGTTATCGATGAGGGTCTGACAAGCCCTTTATTGTAACCATGGTAACATCGCGATGTTGCTCAAAGCAACTTCCAAGGTAATATCGCGATCTTTGGAGTGAAGCGTAAATGGAATTTCAGATTGTTTTTCAAATGCTGGTCTCTCGGTCAGCTGGGTCACGTGGTTTGCCAGTTTCGGAGCCAATGCCTTCCTCGGAACTCTTCGGTACATCATCGGTAAGGGGAGTTATGTTTTTAGAGTCTGTTTTAGGCACATCGCTGTTGTTATTCATATTTTCATTCGGATGGATTTCAACTTCTTCTCGTTCAGTTTCGCAGTCAGCGTGAACTGCAAGGTCGTTTTCCTGATCGCTAATATCTTCCTTTATTTTCACGTAACCTCCCTTATCATCACTATCGCTGTCATGTAGAGCTTTCGTAGCGTCATCATCGATATCGCCTTTCTCCTCTTTCATCTTGGCATACCCGTTTTTCTCGAGTGGATCAATTTTCAATTCTAAGTTGTCATTAATGCTCAGCCGTTTGAATGCTTGCTTCTCTTCCTCGCCGAGGCCGTCGTTCTCCTCGTCATCACCCTCATCATCCGTGGCATCATCGCATTTCGCTTCGACATCGCAATGCTGGTAGTCGCTCGTATCAGGTCTGGCAAGCTTTCCGACGCGAATTAGAATCCGTCGGACTATGACGTAGGTGACGATCATGACAGTGCCTTCCAGCATCTGTAGTATGGCGACGAGGAGCGGCATGCGGGCGATCAAGTCCGCCTCGGGGAGCGGGTAGGACAGTTTCGCCACGGTGACGGCCAGCAGACTGTTCTGGACGCCGGTCTCGAAAGAGATGGTGACGGCCTCTTTGGTGGAGCGGCGCAGAAGCTTGGAGATGACGAAGCCGAGACCACCTCCGCAGAAAGGAAGGGCGAAGCAAATGAGGTAGATACGCCACGGAGCATCGAAGATGTAGACCTGGGACGGGATTCCGATTGAGAGGGCTAAGATAATCAGACCACACGCCATCGGCTTCAGGCACTTTAGCAGGAACTTGGCAATCTGCAAGCATGGATGAATGAAACGGGGAAGAGATTGATCAAGTAAGCATCACATTCCTCAATGTACTATACAGATTAAAAGAGGACGGAATCCGTCCACGACCAGGGTTGTCCCCGAGGTGCCGAAAGGGGCCCTGTGTACCTAAACCGTTACATAGAGGTCTAATTGCTTTTCAGTTGTGCCGTCAAATGGATGGGTTGTGTGCCGACTCAATTATAGTCTTGATGACATTTTGGAACATTACTAAAGCTATATACATATATATAATATATTTTCTTTGTTTCATGAATAAAGTTGATCAATTCGTTTCGCAGTAGGCCGCAACATTTGAACACCATTCTGTAAAACTAAATTACATCTATATGTTTCATTTAATATCTACACGTATATAATCACCTTTTCGTTCTTTTGTGTGATATAGATTCCAAATCCAACGGGTATTAACATGAGACCCAACTGCATGGCGATATCTTTGTAGGGCGTTCGCAAACCGGACGAGTTGCCAGTGAGCTTGGATCCATAGATAAGCATGTTGAGCGGCATCATGCCCAGGGCCAGGAAACTCGAGCAGAACGTCATGGTCAGACTGAGGACGAAATCGACGTCCATGAGGAGCGAAAAGACGTTGCTGATCCATCCACCGGGGCAGGAACCGATCACCAAGAGTCCGACGGCGGCCTCGGCAGTGATGCCCGGTGACTGGGCTAGTCCGAACGCGATCAGGGGCATGATGACGAACTGGCAGGCAATACCCGTTAGCACACCGTAAGGCCTTCGAAGCTTGTTCCAAATCACGACCAGGTCCATCTTGGAGCCCATCGTTACGTAGGATATAACAAGCCAAGCCAGCAGGGAATATGTGAAAACTAGTTCTAGGACGCTTCGCTTCCTAGACACCTTAATATCGTATTGAAACGAGAACGTTTCTACGTACTCTCGAACGGAAGCTCCCTCCACATTCCCACCGTCACTGCTGGCGTCAGTTTCACCCGCCAAAAGGAGATCGTCTGCAACCTGATAATCGTGCGTTATGTTCAGTACCAACGAGCTAATGCTTAGCTTACGACCTCGAATGGGGATCGTGATCGTGACGTTACCATCGATATCAGCGATTACCGTTTCGTTGAACAGGGACTCAAACGAGTTCGGATCACCGCTCGATGTCGAGACCGTGATGCTTCCCACGATTCCGTAGATGGTGGCGTTGACGTGACTTTCGACGCCCTCGGGGAGGAGTAGGAACGGGTCGGGGGCGAACTCGACGGTGATCTCTGCCCCTCCGGAGGTTGAGTCGCAAGGCGGATGGGGATGCCCAATGACAACAACGACCAGGGAGATGAGTAATGTGACAAGGAATACGATGCCTGATCTCTGGAAAATAAGACAAGAATAGAATTAGAACCTGTGTACTTCTATAATGGTCCGTCGGTGTCTTGTGTACGTATTTTCTTAAATATATTTCTTTCTTTTTGTGAAGAGGGCAGTGAAAAGCTAAAAAATCCGTAGTACGGGACATGGGTCTAAAAAAATATATGTCAACTAATAATTTAGTAATTATTGATGTCTTATCAATAGCAAGCAGCGTACTGTGAATGAATTATTTTATAATGCCCGTTTGCGAATAGCGACTAGCGAGGGTGAAAAATTATTTTGTTATCTGATATCAAGAAACTAAATATTCGTTGTGCTCCTTTATTGAAAATCCTGTACCTTCCATTATTCACAATGTCCATTACTCACGATTGTAAATGTTGCATCAAATAATATATGTCTAAATTTCATTCAAAGATTTCCTTTTATAATGACATAGTCAGCGGTCAGCATACGATACCAACACTTTCAAAATTGTAGAGCTCTACGTCAACACTGAACAGTTGTAAGAAACGCTTACAGTGTATGTCATATCTTGAAAATATGAAATATTTTGCTTCCACTTTGAAGAGTTTTCTCTACTGAAACTTTTGGTACCATTCATCCATTCTGTAGTCTTTGCGTTTGCAGGTAGGGAGGTAAAAACGCCCCTTGTTACATTACTCAATTGTGTACTATTTTCATGCATTTAGTTCATGGTGCACGTTAGATGCTGCTAAGTGGTATGTTGTATTGGGATTTGCTTCTCATATAACTAAGAATCGCGTTTAGACAGATTATTATTGATGAATGGGACTAATAGTGGAAAAGGTAGAGAAAAACTGCAGCCCCCCCCCCCCCCCCCTTGCGGTAAAACAAAGAAAATAAAAGGCACATTCTAGCGATAGTCCACATTCAGTTAATTTCTTTCTTTCTCAGGCTGGAAACATCATACCAAGCAGGATTCCTTATTGAGACGGGGGGGGGGGGGGGGGGAGACGGAGAAGAGAGACAGAGAGAGAGAGACAGAGAGAGAGAGAAAGAGAGATAAAGAGGGGGGGGGAGGTAGGGGGTGAATCATAACAAAAACGCCGAGGCTAATAGCCCATCGTGTACATTCTGCTTCACTCAGATCACCATATTGCAAACTTCTTTCAACTTACTTTTCTTGCTCTATTTCTACAATTTTTAATTAATTGTGTCTCAAATTGTATAAAAATACATTAACTTGAAGGGATCGACGCCCCCAATGATGTTTCACGATGTTTTGTCCTGTAAGAAAGTCATTTCAGAACATCTGCAAAGCTCCGCTAGCAGTTCGGTATAGGGCACACACGAGTAATTCGGGCCCCCATAGTAACACGTGTTAAATTGAAGCACATCAAAAATTCATATTTAAATAGTCTCTCTACATAAATTGTTTTAATTGACAGAGTAGCAACTACACTGATGGTACTACAAAATTAGGTACTTTATTTGGGCACTTAAACGGCTACATCAAATACTGTGAAGGCTGAAACGAGGCTAATCACGAACTACGACTTTTCACTGCTGTGAACAGTGGAAATGCACTGCAGATCAAATAATTCCTCTAAAATACCCAAAGGCGTCCAAGATTCCAGATAGGGGGGAAATAAGAAAGAATGTGACTTCCAAACACCATTTCTCTTGAAAAGATTTACAGCCGACAAGTATTTAATTTTATATGAATATTTTTGATCAGCTACCATTACGTCATCTTACTTACGCTAGTCCCAAATTCATCGGCAGCGGATGAATTACTCGTGTGTGCCCTTAGAGTATCCATACTGAGTTTTACTCTTATAGGTATAGCGCCATCTACATATCGTAGGGTTGTGTGAGGATTTTGTTCCTCGATAATATAATTTTGGGAGAGGATAAGTTTCTGCCACTCACAAGTATTAGTTACTAGGGGCAGTACGGTATGGGGATTGGACTGATGAGTGTCGTCTGAAAAAGGACTTCAAATACGGATTTTTCACAAATATATTTACAGTTTTTGGAAGGCTTGTAAACGCTGCTTCTTCTTCTTCTTCTTCTTCTTCTTCTTCTTCTTCTTCTTCTTCTTCTATTTCTTTCTTCTTCTTCTTCTTCTTCTTCTTCTTCTTCTTCTTCTTCATCTTCTTCTTCTTCTTCTTCTTCTTTTTTCTTCTTCTACCTCTTCTGCTCAGTCCTCTTCTTTAAGTTCTTTCTTCTTCTTCTTCTCCTTCTTCTTCTTCTTTTTCTTCTTGTTCTTCTTCATCTTCCTCTTCTCCTTCTTCTCCTCCTCCTTTTTCTTTATCTTCTTCATGACGTAGTGTAGTTGTTCAGAGGTAATTGATGGAAATGCAAATCGAATCAAATTTTCATTAAAATTTTTCATAAGTGTATACAAGGACTAGCCCCTCCACGACTTTGTAACGATACAGAAATGTTTTGTGATAGACATAGCTACCGGACAAGAAATGCCGACAGTCTAAATGTAATCCCACCTAAAGTTAATCTCTCAATTTTTAAACAAGCTTTTAAATATTCCGGTGCCAAACGATGGAATGATATCCCCAACTTCATACAAAATGCTCAAACAATCGACTCTTTTAAACTACTCTATAAGAAGTTATATTTTAAATTATAGTTAAATAATAGACGTTTCATTTTCGGAATTGTTTTAATAATATTATCTTCATGCTTTATGATGTTGATATCTACTCTGTACTGATTCATTATAATTTTCAATTTTTCGTTTTGTTATTCTATTTATGCATTTTAATGATTGTATCAATAGACTATGTTATACCTATTTCAAGTTTTGATCTATTTTTCGATGTTAACAGGACCATGTTGAAAAACAGTATATCTGAACATGTAATCCTGTATAAAGATGTTTCATTAAATAAATAAATAAAATTAACGGATAATGAACAAGATAAGATTAACAATTAATATCGAACTGGCTGGAACCACTGATTTCGGAAGAAAATGAAATAGTATTTGATATAAACATATAAATTTAGATTGACGATCTGAATAGTCATATAGATTGTAAAATGGAAAATACGGCCTATTACGAGCTCCAAGTCGTAGTGACGTCAGAGCAGTCCTACGATTGTCTACAATTTGAAACTCATTTGGCCCTTATTCCGGATGGCTGACAGCCGCTGCGCACCAAAACCCTATGTTAAGTATATTTATATTATTGTTCCGAACATGAATCAGGTAGATTTTATTTGTTAAAATGGCTATATTGAATAACATTGCGATTTATTTCCAAAATCGGATTGCAGTCGATCATACAGTGTGCGGTGGCACAGACATCCCTTTGGAAGAGTTTAAATAAAATTTCACAACATCGTCTTTTCTTTGTTGTTTTATTTTAATGACGGCCCACTTTAAACTAGCTATATGAAAAACATTGGCCTTATCCTTTAGGGGTGGCTTTCCAAATTTCCGACTGAAGAAAACCGAGCACGCAAAAAGGATTTAATATGATTCGTCAAACTGCAAAATCGTCCAAGTGAAATGTAATTTACTTCAAATCTAGGCATTCAGCCTGTTTGGCGCCAACATTGACAAGGACCAAAATCGCTTCATGGCTATGGCATTGGTTTGTCTCGTTGGTTCACGCTCAAACTTAACACACATAGGACAAAGAAGAACATGTATTGCAAACATCAAGTTCCCGGAATAAGTCTGAAGCGAAATATGACGCCTTGCATTGAAAGTCTAAAACAAATACTATTGCTATTCAGAGAATTACAGATGAGTGACTTTCTTCATTAGCAATGTAAGTGCATCTCATGTAATCGTGAAAAATAAACATTCAAGCCCGTGTATACCAGTTATCACCATACTATTCGTTAACCACAAAGATTTATTGTTAAATTTCTTTAATTTTGAAATACGTTGAATAGCAAGACACACATTGTTGGTTTGGTTTGGCTTGACTTGCTTAGAAATCATATCTATCCTTGCAGGTAAGCAACCATAGGGACTAACGGCTATAAGTCCTATCCGAGGGATTTGGTAAAGATAATTAATGCTTTTAACAACTTAGGGCACTACCGCATCGATTTGGTTTCGAACCCGAGACCTCCCGGTTACGAGACCACTACTCTATCACTGAGTCATCTTGTTAAACTCACTAAATGCCACAGAGACATTTCCCTTGTTTACCTAGCATGCCTAGTTTGGCATATTTGGCCTAATAGTGTTTCCCCCCCCCCTCAAAAGTGGCCGTCGGTTCAAAGCACAGCATTTAAAGAGAGAAATTAAACAAATTGCTTGTTTGTTGTTGCTGTTGTTTCATTTGTCTTTTCTTAGATGCGGTGCTTTTAATGGACACTGAGCCACTTTTGAGAAAAAAGGTATTAGGAATATACCTAACTTCTATCTCATTTTGTATGCAAAAACATATTGGTAGGATGTCCGACTTCATAACCAGTCGCGGGACCAGGATTTCGAATGTGGAATTGGAGTACTAAGGGCAAGGTTTCTTATTTGTTTGTTTTTGTGTTGCTCGCTGTTGTGTTTTTTAGGGGGTTTCGGGGTTGTTTTGTTTTATTTGTTTGTTGTTGTTTTTTGTGGGTTTTGTGAGTTTTTTTTTTTGTTTTTTTTTTGTTTTGTTTGTTTTTTGTTTGTTTGTTTTTGTTGTTGTTGTTTTTTTTTTGTTTGTTTGTTTGTTTGTTGTTGTGGGTTGTTGTTTTTTTAGGGGGGGGGGGCAAAGTGGAAAAGCAATCCTTTGTAAGCTAAAGGAGTTACATAGGGGCATAAATCCCCCCTTTTTTCCTGACTCGCCCGTAAACCAAAGCCAAAGAACTTATACAGTATAAACTGTTCTTTATATACCTACATTGTGATTGTTCTTTTTTATTGGCAGTTGATAAATGAAATGGTTGGAGTAAACAGAGAAGCTTTCTACTGCGCATTGAAAACTACAAATGTCAGCATTACTACTTTTTTTATCCATTTCCGGCCCAATCCCAGGTAATGTAACATGTATGTAATACCTTTTGTCATCTTTGTTCTGATTTGGCGGGTTCATTAAAGTGTGCTGACAGTTTTATCTGGTAATTCGCAGTTCGAACAAATCAACGCTTATTGAATCCGAATTGAAGTGGTCATTTCATGAGATTCGTAGCCTTGGTCCTATTCCCAAATCACTACTTCTGTCGCTTGTTGGTTCCCTTAATCACATCACATCGTAGTCTGAATTCAAACAGTGTCTTTGACCCTCCGGGTCACCCACCCCCTCCCCCCCCCCCCCACCATTCTGAGTGGCGGTAGAAAAGATTTGGTCGAAAATTCAACTATAGGGGAGATCAGTGGCGGAATTACGTTGGGGGGGGGGGGGGGATGGCCCGTGTTTCCTCTTTTGATATCCAACTGGCATACCTTAAGTATACCCCATGCCTCTTTAATGTGTTGTTTGTTGTTGTTGGTGGTGGTGGTGGTTTTTTGTTGTTGTTGTTTTTTTTTTTTGCATTGTGCCCTCACTATTAAAAATCCTGGATCCGCCCCTGGGGGAGACTTCTTGTTTTTTGGAGCTAGCTAAAAAGGGTAACCTTCATCTCCAAACAAGTGCATCTAATTGGAAGAAGAAGACAGAGAAAATGAAAGAAAGGTCTGACGGAAATCAAACGAGTAATAAGAAACATATGCCCTTTAATGAAATAAAATGACCGATCGCTAAAGACAAATTGGCAACTTAATGTACTTGGTCATGAATCTGTGACGTCATAATGACACTAGTGATGATTTGCCTCCTATACTGTTTTAGCATGTACATGTATTTCCACATTGTTTTCAAGGACCGCGCGCTGGGAGCCTGTCGCAATTATCAGTAGATCACAAACCCACCATGAAAATAGACTCTTCATATGTGAAATCAGAGTGTCAAAGAATAACCAGTTAATATAACTTAAAAATAATGTCTTAAAACCACACTATAACTTTGTTATGTACACCGATCTGTTCATCTGAGTCAAGTTTATTGTCATCTGTTTTAAAGATTTTTTAAAAAATATACTCGGGGTCGAGATCAGAATAGGCAGACGTGTGGGAAATGTACGTGAAATGAAAGAGGGGCGAAGGTAAAAAGGAGACGGTATGATGAGGGGAAAAAGATGACTCAAATGAGAAATGATGAAAACGGTAGGAATAAGAGATAGAGAAAGAGAGGGAGAGAGGATCAAAGAGGAGAGAGAGAACAAAAATTGCAGAGAGAGAGAGAGAGAGAGAGGATCATGAATTCACGTATTCTACTGAGAGCGAGAAATTAATAGAATTCACAAAATCTGCATAACTACTGAAACGAAAGTTCAATAAAAGTTTTCAGTTTGTTCAGATCCATTAACAATCATTCCCGAAAGTTCCTCACTTTCATCACGAGATAAATATTGTTTTGTATCGTATTGGTGTATTACGAAATTTAGTTGGACGACTGGCTCTATGAGATAGGATTCCATTAAAATAATTACGATATTGAACTGATTAAGGTATATTTAACGCATTGGGCTATTGAACTGATTAAGGAATTTAATTCATTAAGAGATAATTGAAACTGATAAAGGTGACTATTAGATAAAGACAACGGGAAAATGAAGGAAAGAAAGTTTAGAGATCAATTAAGACTATAAACTAAGTGACATCTAGAATAATACAACGAGATCAAATTATTCGAAACAAAAAGTAATGTCCTAATGCAGAACAGGGAATCGTTGATTATTTACAGGTTTATTCTGGGGGAAAGAATTTTAGAGATTCTTTGAAATTCCTAAATTTTGGCTATGAAATATACAATAAGTTGTCAAAAGTACGATCAAAACAGCAATCGAAATACCAGCTCAGAAAGTGCAGCACCAGTTTTAATGAAACTCGAGACTGTTTGGTTGAAAGCTTCTAAATCCATCCATTCCATCATATCATATATTTCCAATCATATTATTTTTTTCTCCCCCCCCCCCTCTTTTTTCCTTTTTTTCCCCCTCCCCCCGCACCTGTTGAGCATTTCCTATCCTAGAGAATTCGATAAGTAATGTCGTGAAGAATTTGTCCCGACATAAACCTCAGTCTCTCGGCGGGGGACAGCCGGTTGCTCTGCCGGCGCGACCGTGGGTACGCTACCAGTCAGTCGATTCCTACCAGGCGTAATGCAGACTAAAACGACTGTATTGTACGAAACACCCCATACAGATGGAATCAATAGGAAAACTTTACTTCGACGATATATTAATACATTTTAAAAGCATTTACGTGATAATCAAACGGAAATCTTTTTTGATTATTTCACAAAAACTGACAACTCCGGGCTTTAAAATCCACTTCTTTCTGTAGCCTGAGACGGGTAATAAAAGGCACTTAATTTAAATGAACATTGGAATATTGTTTAAAAAAAACAACAAACAAACAAATAAACAATACGAAACGAAACAGCAAAAAAGAAAAGAAATAAAGAATGTTAGGAAAGTTAGGATTTCATACTTTGCTTGTTTTTATCAATAAAAGACCATTAATGCTCAAGACACGACGAGGCATCAACTAAGAACCAATGGAACTGTCCAAAGTAACAGTTCTCTGGTGTTGCACCACTCACCCTGGCTTTGCAAGGGGTTGAAAACATTTCTTCCTACCAGTGCACCCATTTATAATCTATTTATAACCCACTGATAGATGACATGCATGCCCAACGGTATTTGGGACTCAAATGAGACACGAACCTCGGACCATCTGCTTCACCACAAAACAATATTAGGAATCTGAGCTTTGACACATCCAAAATTATTCATAACTATTTACTTGTGATACTGGTTAAAAAAAAAAAAAAAAAAAAAAAAAAAAAAAAACCTAGGTCACTCTGGCATAGGTTAGGGGGTGTCAGTAAAAATATGTTAACGTGGCTAATGGAGGCGATCACCCAAATTCTTTGCAAGAAATAAATGGCAATTTCAATAGCCTTGCCCATGGGCGTCAGTTATTGAAATGTACTACGAACATGACAATGATGTATTACATAATCCAGTGAGATTCCCCCATCTCCCTATACAGCTATATAATCCGAATCGGAGTTCTATAGGCATTAATTAAAAGGCAGTTCAATCTGCATGTCATTATCAGGGCATTGAAATTGTCCCTTGGCTGAAGTAGATCCCTTGAAAGTCTTTGTTATTGTGTGATAACAATTAGCAAGTCCTAAAATGAAAACTATTCCACTTCGATCGTCAGTTTGTTTGTAATAAAAAACGTTGGAGAAAAGTGCTGCTGGTTCAGAAGCAATACTGACATATGTGACTACGCGAGAGGGTCTTTAGTTTAAATAGCTATCAGGTCTCGACATTCACGTATATACTCATATAGGAGGTCCAAGATTATGTGATTTTGTAATATTAGATATTGAATTCCCCTCGACTTTTATGTTTCTACACAGAGGAGTCGATCAATCTTCAGGAACCGGGGGGGGGGGGGGGTCCGGAGAATATCGTATTATTCGATTTTCTGTTTCACCTCATATGAGACACAGGTGATTATTGCAACTAAAAGTGCATAATGCGATCAAAATTATTTCACTGCAGTCTGCACACCACGCAGTGGTTACAAACTTTAAAATAAACGGTGATTAAACAATCGTCATGATCGTTGAAGAATGTTAACAGTAGGGTTTTCCATAGTATATAGTTAGAACATGATTCCATTATAAAGAATTTTTTTAAAATGAAAATAGAATGTGAAAATATGTTGAGCAGGAATTTTAAAAAAAAAGAAAAGAAGTAACCAAGAAATAGACTCACCTCCATCTTTAAAGAATGAAATGCTTTATTCCTTTTCGAGGAAAAAAAAAGTAGAGGAAGCCTTTGACTTCCACCTTCAGTTGATGAAAAGACAAAAATTGCTTTGCAGGGGAAAAACAGTTGAGGGTTCTTCAAGTTGATCGAGAATCCAGCTGTGTTTTGTCCTAGGCATTCAGGATATTGGTCAAAGCAGAAGACACCGATTGGAAGAGACCCCAGAACAGGTAGAGTTTTCTTGCTCGATTTTTTTTTCTTTCCAATTTCCTCTCAACAACTAAAAAAAAATACAGGACATCCGCAAATGTTTACATGAAAACAGCACAAATCCGTAAAACAAAGGTGCAGATACAGATGTTGTTTGCAATTGGTATACACGCGATAAATGGACAGTTGATTCAATTGGTTTATATGTTCATGATTATTGCAGAAAAACTAGCAGGCGATCAGACCATGGACCTACCATGACCAGGCTAACTTGACGGTATATAGGAGACTTTAATTGTCGCGGTAATTATCAGAAGCGTATATACTGAAATAATACCAGGTGTATTGTGACCGGGAGGAAATCTCCCCGGCTACTTTTACGATAAACTTTTCTCCCTCTCTCTCTCTCATTTTTACGTTGGACCAATCGGAAAGAAGTAATGATGACGTCACGGCCATTAGACCAACAAGGCTAAAGGGGAAGAGAGTTTACAAAAGCAACAAACTTTGCAGATGTACTTGTTAGGACAAAAGCTTCTTTTCCCCCCACAGGACCCATCGAATCAAACCACATCTTCAGGCAAAATTGTGCTAATTTATGCGATTCACATGCATTAAATCAGGAGGTCATTGACCGTATGTAGAAATCAAACGGCTTGAAATTGTTCCAAAAAGAACCCATCAAACTAAATTTTATCTTCATGCAAAATTGTGATAATTTACAGTATAAGGCAAGGGGTAATGCCAATGGGATACTAGGAACTAAAAAAAAACCTATGTGTAAGAATTCGCTCGACAAGACCACTTTTGGTCAATTTTATGCCAAACTTGGGTTAATATATTGTCCAATTACGGTCCAAGTAAAGAATAATTACTTCAAAATGGGGAAAAAATATCACCGAAGTTGAATTTAAAATTGTCCCAAATTGGTCGGGCAAATAATAACCCTGATGTTGGGCAAATTTGTTACTCTTTTTTTCTTTCAGTGTGGTGCACTGTACTAGTTTTAAAAAAAAATGTAACCGCTTGTCAGTAATTTAGAACCTTTTTTTAAAAAATGTCCTTTGTAAAGCCTTCTCCCAAAAGAGTCCTAACTCTTTCAATACAATTCAGAAAGGTCAAGAAATTTATGAACGGTGTGCCGGTAATGATTCCTGCGAGATAACAGTAACAGATCAGGTATATCAGTATATATTCATTATATTTGTGGTACTGAAACAATTATGTATTTTTTGTCAATGAATAAAAATATTGTCTCGAAAATCAAAGTTGAAAAATTTAGACGTCGAATGTGGTAGCGTCGTATTTTCATTGGTTTAACTCTCAATCAACAGGTGGAGGGCTAGAATAAGTGCCCAGTGTGTATATCCTTATATACAATGCATTTCATGTGCAGTTGTCTTACTCCACCTGTTCAAAATTGGTTTGTCATCATCCTCGCACGTTTTCTTGAAAAAATATATTCATTATAATTATGAGAATATGTAAGTGAACCTGGAAAAAAAAATATGGGATTTGTCAAAATTGGTCTTACGTTTGGTTTTGTTTTGATTTTTGTATGTTTTTTCTGATTTTTCTGTTTGTTGTATCATTTGTTGTTCTAAGATCACGAGATACCATGGGCAGCAAAGAGAAAGGCCTTTAATTTTCGACCAACCAGCAGACATCTACGGCGAAAAGGGTGATGTCACGCGTTATGAGGTGATTATACTTTTTGGTTGTTTCATTCTTTTTCTCTTGTAGGCATTATCATTGTTGTTGTTGCTGCTGTTGTTTTTTTGTGATGCATGGTTGTTGACAAGGCCATTTGCTATTTGTTACATTTAATGCAATTACATTTTATTTTCTTGTTATGTTTAAGATGTCTTAATCTTAATGGTAGTAAAAGGTATTCATGAAGACAATGTAATTTCCATAGAAATGATGATGGTGATTTTGATTTTTGTGTTGTTGTTTTTATTTCAGATTAGCAGTAACTCTTTGAATATCGATGATTTTACTCTCCCAAGCGACGTTGTCCATGACCAACCCGTTGAAATAGACGAGACTGACCATCGATTGTGAGATCATAACCGTTGTGAAATACCCATCAAAAATTCAGTCATTATACCTATAAACGGATCATTTCTCTTGTATCAGGTGTATATAGGGCACTATTTTAAAGAAAATGTGAAGATGTATTTATTCAATAAATTTATAGTAGATAGGGGGGGGAGCAGTACCCATAGTTACACGAATTTATTTTCTTTTGTAAAGAAATTTCCATAAACAAGAGCTCCCATCATTATTTAATGACATTTTTAAAACAAATTCTTTTTTTTTTTTCATTCGTATGAAACCAGAAATAAATCAAAGTATCATTATCCTCTTGTACGCACTTCGTTAACTCAACATACTTTACGTTTCCAAGGTGTCCATGATTGGAATTCTTTACCAAACAATGTTAAAAGCAGTTTAGCTTTAACAAGATTCAAATAATTATGTAAACAGTTATTCTTCAAACGTATGGCATGCACTGAGTAGAAGTCTTGTCATCTTTCAATACTCTCTCTCTCTCTCTCTCTATTCTTTACACCCTTTTATGTTTTCATTCTCTAATCTTTCCTTTCTTCCTATTCACTGTTCTATCTTTTTCTCCTTCCCCTCTCTCTCTCATCCCCTCTCTTTTCTTTCTCTCATTCTCTTTTCTCATTTTCTAACAATGTTCTGCTTGAAATGTGTTGCTTGGTTCGTGTGTGAATGAATGGGGTTTGATGTATGTGTGGTGTATGAATGGGCGTATGCCTGCTATGATTAGCTTTATTGTGTTTTATTACGTTTATATTCTTGTTTGTTTATATTTTTGTACATTGCCCCATCCTCACAAGTTTTGCTTTTTAGGGGTCCTTCCAATTTTGCAATATTTATTCATGTATTTTGTATTTGAGTTTTAATGGAAAATAAATGAAATTTTCAAAAAAATGGGGAAAAAGATTAGTTTTTGCAATTTTGAGGTTGTAGAGTTCCCCCAGGCCAGGTTGCAGTATGATAGATATGGTAGAATAAGAGAATTGTGAAGCAAACAAAGACACATTTCAACATTTTAAGCTCCTATTGATTCTACTTTTTAACTTACAATGGCAAACGATAGCAAATCATCGATCGTCCCAGTATTTCCTCTGTTATTACCCCTATCTACTATAAATTTATTGAATAAATACATCTTCACATTTTCTTTAAAATAGTGCCCTATATACACCTGATACAAGAGAAATGATCCGTTTATAGGTATAATGACTGAATTTTTGATGGGTATTTCACAACGGTTATGATCTCACAATCGATGGTCAGTCTCGTCTATTTCAACGGGTTGGTCATGGACAACGTCGCTTGGGAGAGTAAAATCATCGATATTCAAAGAGTTACTGCTAATCTGAAATAAAAACAACAACACAAAAATCAAAATCACCATCATCATTTCTATGGAAATTACATTGTCTTCATGAATACCTTTTACTACCATTAAGATTAAGACATCTTAAACATAACAAGAAAATAAAATGTAATTGCATTAAATGTAACAAATAGCAAATGGCCTTGTCAACAACCATGCATCACAAAAAAACAACAGCAGCAACAACAACAATGATAATGCCTACAAGAGAAAAAGAATGAAACAACCAAAAAGTATAATCACCTCATAACGCGTGACATCACCCTTTTCGCCGTAGATGTCTGCTGGTTGGTCGAAAATTAAAGGCCTTTCTCTTTGCTGCCCATGGTATCTCGTGATCTTAGAACAACAAATGATACAACAAACAGAAAAATCAGAAAAAACATACAAAAATCAAAACAAAACCAAACGTAAGACCAATTTTGACAAATCCCATATTTTTTTTCCAGGTTCACTTACATATTCTCATAATTATAATGAATATATTTTTTCAAGAAAACGTGCGAGGATGATGACAAACCAATTTTGAACAGGTGGAGTAAGACAACTGCACATGAAATGCATTGTATATAAGGATATACACACTGGGCACTTATTCTAGCCCTCCACCTGTTGATTGAGAGTCAAACCAATGAAAATACGACGCTACCACATTCGACGTCTAAATTTTTCAACTTTGATTTTCGAGACAATATTTTTATTCATTGACAAAAAATACATAATTGTTTCAGTACCACAAATATAATGAATATATACTGATATACCTGATCTGTTACGAAGTTAAGCAGTGCTTCGGCTTTGTTCAGTTGTTTCTTCAGATCAACATTCTCTTTCTGACTCCGCTCTCTGTCTTTTTTCTCTTGCTTAAAATCATGCATGCAAAGCTGTATCTGTTAGAAAAACAACAACAACAACACTGAATAAAAACATGCGATGTAATGTTTAAAGTGAGTTTAAGACTTATTTGAATAATTGTTCATCCCTTTATAATGACTATTTTTTGACCTACATGATGTAAGATTTGAATTTTCAACATGTGATTGCTTACAATTCATACATCGTTTACACATCGAGTTTCTTTCAATACATTAAAAACAAAACAAAACAAAACAAAGTTTTTCTCCCAAACAACAAAGAAGGTGTCGTTACCTGTTGAGTGAATAATTCTGTTTGTTCAGCCATTTTCCTCTTGTAATGGGCCACTTCTTCAATAAGGTCTTCCACGCGCTTGCTCATGTGATACAAGTCTCTGTCTTTATCGACATCATGTCTTCTGCTTCCACCACCCCTTTTCGATGTGTCCAATAATTGTTTCTTCTCAGACTGTTTTAGCCTATGCTGCAGGATCTCATGCTCCCTCTGGATCCTGTCTAATTCGGCCTTGCGCTCGGCAGCACGCACTCTAGCGTCGGTCCACCTCAGCTCCATCTCCTCACTAATGTTCTCCTGTTCGGTGAGCTTTGCCTTTAGATGTTGAACATTCTTTGTCAATTCCTGCACTTTACCCTCTGATTCCTTCTGTTGAGACAGGAGCTGAGCAATGACAATTTCTCTCTCTTTATTGTGTTTTTGCCATCGACTGTTCATTAATTTTACTTCTCTCAACTGTCCCAGGACATCTCCTTTATCTAGACTGGGTTGATCTATTTTTCTATCGACAACTTCAGGACGAATCTCTGGCGATGCCGGCCATTTCCCAGCAAATTTAGCCATTCTTCTGTATAACCGCTGGTACAAAGAATATCTTTGTCAAAGATACACACAATGTCGATTCTTTTGCAAAAATGGAGTCGGCCTACATGTACCTCCTCCAGGCTCCTTACACAGTTTAGTGCTAAATCATTGTGTAAGATAGTTTAATGCGCTTTCACTAAGTTCATCCGCCGATATCAGCATGTCATACACATTACGAATTGCACAGTACAAAAAGACAAATAGGAATCATGTATCTTGCATGAAGATAAAGGAATGTGGACTGCCACCAATAGCAGATCATTTGATGTTTTACAATATGTACATCAGTACATCTCCGCTTCCCTATAAGAAAACATTAATTTTGGTCATGAAAATTAAAGCCCATTAAATAAACTACATGTAACATTACTTTTTAAAGGGAAAGTTCACCCAGAAGATTACTTGAGTTTAAAAAATGCAGAAAAAATAAAGAAAAATATTGGCGAAGGTTTGATGAAAATCGGTCAAATAATAAAAGAGTTATGAGTATTCAAAGTTTTGGATTCGTGACGTCACATGCGAGCAGCTGCCCAATGGTCATGTAATGAATATTCCATATATTCGCATTTTTTTTACGTTCCACGATAAATTAATATTGTTTCTTTTCAGAATCTAGTATTGAATAACATTTCTGACAATATATCAAATGCACAGACGAAAATATTCTAAATTTTCTGAGAAAACTGTATTTTATGGAATATTTATCACATTACATAATGGAGGAGCTGCTCGCATGTGACGTCACAAAATCAAAATTTCAAAAGTCCATAACTCTGTTATTCTTTAACGGATTTTGTCCAAACTTTCGCCAATATTTTTCTTTATTTTTTCTGCATTTTTTAAACTCAAGTAATCTTCGGGGTGAACTTTCCCTTTAAAGATAGTTTCTCTTGTCCGAACACAAGCACGGATCAGGATGACATCACATCCTTCCTAACATCCTCACCTTCTCATTGGTCGATCATACACACACACAACATGAATGTACCTCAACAGAAAGTCCAGGGACTGTTTCCCCAGGTATGTGGCTTCCACCAGGAATCATTCTATAACAATAGAAGTCACCCGGATGGATTTCTGCCCCCCCCCCCCCTCTTGTTTCATCGGAAGGATTCATTTCCGCTTCCTTTGTTTACCGGAAGTCACCTGAAGGATTAATTAACTAATTAACACCTCCTTTGTTTACCGGAAGTCACCGTAGGTAACCAATTAACACATCCTTAGGGGACCCATCATGCTGCTGCCCTATGTACTTGCAATCATATTTTCCAGTTACAGTATTATCAATTTCACTTTGTATCCACTCAACCCTTTCAAGACAATTGTCCACATTTTGAGGTTTAGCTCAATAACTTTTGATTCAGGGTTCTAGAAAATATACCAGATGCATGAGTAGAAAGAGCAAAAATTTCTGCACACACTATGTACACTTTTGTTGCATGACCATATTGCGTTCCAGGAATTTTAAAAACAAGAATAAGCTTTAAAATCCATAAATTTTTAACACCGTGAGAAATTTAAAATCATTGTTTTTTAACAAAATCTGCAATTTAAAAAATCTTTTTTACAAAATCCCTAACTATGTATATTGTTTTAAAAGACATTGCACCTTATTAGAACCATGCAGCACTAAAATAAAAATATCATTGTTGCCAATTCGAAGAACAAAATGTGATCAATTTAGCCCTTAAATAATTCCTGTCCTGAAAGGGTAATACGAATAATGTTCCAGGATAGTGAGGCACATTCCGTTGATAATGTTGTTGTTATTTATCTGTACATCCTTCTGGTGTGGGCGTGAATGTAATATGATGTAATGTGTATCACACAATTCTCAGTATTTTCAATAGACTCATTCACTCATTCATTTATACACAAGGACAAATGAAACTTGAAAATTGATTTTGGCTCAGTCATATAATTCAGTTTATTTCTGTACTCTTTACTTTTGCATATACATAAATTACTGAAGAAAAATGGAAAAGGGTAAAAATATGAAATAATATGATTCTTTTTTTAAAGCAATTCCCATGGGAAAAAAGTATGTAAGGTGATATATAAATTTTATAAAACTTTAATGAAATGACTTATCATACTGAAACATTCTAGTTCACATTGCAACAAAAAAGTGATAACAATGGTGCAACCATTTAAAGGAAAAACAAACATTTGCATGCTAATAGCTTATAAAAAAATGTTCAAAATATGAACTTTCCAGAAAGCAATTAAAGTAAAGGACTAATCAGATCTCATCGATAACAACAACAATGATAAATACAGTGGAATCTCGTTATAAAGAACACTGTTATAACAAACTCTCATTATAACAAGGGAATTTTGCCGGTCACACTTCTTTGTATTCTATTGTTTTTTGCGCCCTGATATAACAAGGTTTCAATATAAAAAGGTAATTTCCTTGGTCCCAAGGAGTTTTGTTATAAGAGGTTCCACTGTATAATGATAAACAGTTCCCAAATCACCCCCCTGTGGATCAGAACTCAACCGATTTATGAAAATAGGCCTCCCTAAATTTATTGTCTTGGTGGGATCCCTTAGCCACCGATTTTTCTTAGGACAGGCTTTAAAGGGAATCTTGAGTTCTGGGGAAAGGTGAAAAATAAATTGTGAGCTTTCTCATTCCTTTTATGTCAGTTTGTAAGAACATCATAGTAGAAACATTCTCTGAAAATGATTGCTCTTCAAATGCTCTCATATTCGAAATATGACTAGAAATAGCTGAAATGTTCGGGCCGAACATTCATGCCACTTGTGTGTGTAGTCCCATATACCCATTTCTGTGTCCAGTACATGTGATTTTCAGTGAGATTGGGTCAATTTCTTAGCTATTTTGATGATTCCAAAACAACACAGTATAAAACAATTCTTATGTAGACATGGTCAACCTTTCCCAATTCCTTTGAGATAGTTTCTTTCACAATGTAATTGCATGACCAGAACTCTAACTTTATCTTTAATGACCAACGCTGTGAGCCAATAATTGCACTCCTTCAATGTGACGTCAGTGACAGAAGAAGGGATGATCAAAGGCATTATCCGTGTTTGATTGGAGGAAGCCGCAGATCCAATGACTTTACTGTTGCGAAAAGCAGTGGTCTGGTAACTTTTACTGCTATTGTTATTGAGGTCTTACTAAGCCTAATATGACTGAATATGCTGGACACTGAAGTATCAAAAAACAAAAACAAAATAAAACTTTCATCTCAATCCCATTTCTCAAATGTGAGCAGGTACTACAATGCAGGTTTGACAATTACCTATAATATCATTACTGTTTAAAAAGAAGATACAGTACATAAAATTTAGATACATGTAATGAACCTCGTTACTTTGTACAGTATAGATAAAGCATATGAACAGAGAGTTCTCTATGCAATGTGACTTGGAAATAGTTTGAAATACTATGTGTACAGTGCCAAAATGATTAAATGTGTAAATTACCTTTTAGATTTTCATTCTTACATTGTACCAACTGTATGGATATAATTATGTCATAAACAGTTCACATCGAATATGGTTGTGATAAATGTAAATTAAAGATTAATCCATCTTGGATTTAGAAATCTTTGCTCCAAAATAATTACTTTACAAAGTCATTTCAATATTGTTAAAGCAGCAATTTAGTTTTATCCTTGTTCCTATTTTAGTGCAAGTTGGGGAAAAAAATGCTGTATTTCCAGTATGTTCTATCATGTAATGACAAACAGACAGTAAAATTAATTAAGCCTTCATTACATCTGTACATGTATCTTTCTTGCAACTTTTTCTGGATAAGACATTTCTAACCCAACACCTTCCATTCCTGCTCGGTCCAGAAAATTTCATAAATTTTCATTTTCTTAGTTTTTGATGAAGGAATAGATTTGTTTCAAACAGGTTTTGTGTAAAAAACATAAATGAGCAATGATTATATCTAAGGTGCATGTATGACTGAATATTTTCTTTAGAGAAAATGGAAATTAATGATTTTTGGGGTACAGGACAAATGGGAGAGGAGCTCTCAAGATACGTCACGGAGTTGCCAATTTGTGTTCGATTGATTACAACTTCAGCAATGCACAACTTTCTTACTGGATTTTGCTCAAACTTTCATTGATCTGTTTCTTTAATTTTTCTACTTCTTTTAAAAACCAAATTGTAATCAGGGTGTAATCAGACTTCCCCTTAAAAATGATTTAGCACACATACTATTTTCTGTCTTGTATTTTCATGATTTTGTCCATTGATCAGGGGTGGTATTCTGAGCACCATTTTAGCTCTAAAACATTTTATTTTATCTTTTTGTATTCTGAGACCACATTATATCTTGGATTTTATCTCATATTTTATCTCACGCTCTTACCTCTTGCATGCCTTGCACTTTGATACGTGTGATACGCAGACAGCAGTGTAACTTTAACCCCCTCTTCCAGCGCTTGCAGCAAAAACACGTTTTGCGCTTTAACACATTTCGCACTTTAAAACACGCTTTATGAAGGAAAGACGCAATACGCTCTGCACCAAGGAGAGAGATTCTATTGGTTAAGCATGTTAAAGGTGAGAACCAACAACAGTTTTGATAGGATAACGGATGTAAAATGGGCGGGTCCCAATGAAATAAAATGCCGCTAAAAAAAAAAAAGTTTTATGCGCATTTTATCTTACCGAGGTAAAATAATTTTTTTTTATCTGAGATAAAAAGAATCTCAGAATACCGGCCCAGGATGCTAGCTTCCCATCACATCAAAAGCAATGATATATGTTGACAGCTCTTTAACACGTTGACTGCCGGATTCTGTCATTGCCAAAGGCTTAGTAAAGGAACCACCTGGTTCCCATAGGCAAGAGGTTCATGAAAAAATGCATCTAGCCAACCAACAACCGCCTTTCCCGAATTTTGGAAACGAACCAACCATGGCATACAATACATGCACTGGCATACGATACATACAGTGGCATCCAAATGACTACTTCTGGTGCACACCTGACCCACCTACCTGGCCCATCTACCTGACCCATCTACCTGACCCATGTATATTAGCCAGATGTACTCCTTCACCACTAAGCTACAAAGAAGATGCCCCACAAATTTTGCTTGGACAACTAAGTAGCAGCCTTTGTTGCACATAGCTAAATTTTTTTTTATACAGATAAGCTCCCTTTTCCCCTTTCTTATTTATTTATACATGAAACAATTTAATTTTGCTGTTGCAGGTTTTCTTAAGGTCTTTCTTGTCATCAGTGAACAAGGCTTACAAACAAATTAAAGAGACGAATACAGAGATGAGTATCATTTTTTTTCTCACATACTGAATTAATAAGAACAATGAAAATTCTCCACATGCGTACAGCTACATCAGATCCAAATTTGTTCATACAATGCCGAGACCTCAGTGTATATACTTTACCATAATTTGGCAGAGTAGGCCTATATCTTTGTCATTCATCGAGAGTGAAGTTACGGAACTAGTCTTGATCTCTGTAGCATAACTTCTGAGGCAACAGGTAACTTGCTTCCCAATGAGAATTACCATTACACAATCATCTTTGTATCCTGATTTTGTTACCAATTTGGTAACTTTCTCGATCTGCGAAGTAGATCACCAGCAACAGTGTTAAAATGGCAACATCACAATGTGCCTCTGATCAATTGTCTATCGTAAGAAATCTCTCAGCTCACTTCTTGTGGAAGTACTCCTCCGTATGGGGGAACTTTTGGGCGTCGTAATCCGGGTCCTGTCGCAGGCGCTGCCTGATGGCACTCTTTATCTGGTCATCGCACGCCTCGGACAGTCCTGGGCTTGTCTGGATGTCGTTCATGAGACGCTCATCGCTGGTGACAGGACTTGCTCCCACCGTGCGTATCGCCCTCTGGAGGAGGTTGGAAGCCAGGGGACGAGTGTCATGACCTATGGCTGGTTTCCTGTCCTGGGAGAGCTGGAAAGTGGAGAGCAAAAAAGAGAGGAAAGAGTTAGAGGATGCATGCAATTTCGTCAGAATTTCTAACTTGATAAAACTGTGAACCCATTGACCCGAATTCACAAAAGAGGTTTATCTTAACCCATGGTCTAAACCATGGTTTAAACCTCCGCCGTGCAGATTACTGTACGCCCATTGGGCATGGGGACA
Organism: Heliocidaris tuberculata; assembly: GCA_025618425.1. NCBI lineage: Eukaryota > Metazoa > Echinodermata > Echinoidea > Camarodonta > Echinometridae > Heliocidaris > Heliocidaris tuberculata. The sequence goes on from CM046848.1 coordinate 2,500,979, forward strand.
TGCGCGTTCTACGCGTATGAAGGTTTAAACCATGGGTTAAACCTCTTTCGTGAATCTGGGCCATTGGATACAATTTAATTTTGAAATAACATACATGTTCCATTCACTTCAGCCCAGGCTAATTTCGGCTTCACATCCAACAGGTTAAATCCAAACTTGCCCCTTACATCTCATATTTCTTTACGCAACAAACATAACATTCAATTAGACCTCCATACAAAGCAGCTCCTTCACTTGTTATTCTCAACACAAACCAGGGGGGTGTTTCATAAAGCTGTTCGTAAAGTTACACACGAACGTTCGACTTGAATATGAAGTGCCAGATAGAATGCCCAAAGTTTTTCCTGATGTTTTAACAAAGTGTGACTGTATTTTCAATAACTTCAATTAAATTATGGCAAAAAATATACTTTGCATTAAAAATGTTTGTTATAATAAGAATGTTAATCTACATCTGCACAGTTCAACCAGGGAAGTTACATTTCCCTGGTTCAACTTTAGTTGATGCAGTTAAAAATGATTGAGCATCCCATTTGGCTTGTCATATTTAAGTCATTCGTAAAGACATGCGTAACTTTATGAACAGCTTTATGAAACACCCCCCAGGATAGCCTATCAGTTACCTCATATCTCTGAACAAACAAAGTGCATTGTTAGAATTTACGAAAACAATTTTTTTCATTTGACTACTTAAAACATATATGTCAAAAAGATACCTTTATCCTTTTGTTTAGACTTGGGATTACACAATGTATGCTATGGAGAAGGCATTTTATGATATATAAATCAAGTTATCATCATTTTCTGTAGCTGTCATGAGTTTTTGGAAGAAACCAAATATCTTTCTCCCTCCCGATGTCTCTCCAGAGTCCATCTTTGCTCCTTCCTCCTCCTTTACCAATAAATTTCTTAGGATAGTTACCCTTAGTACCTACTGGAAACCATGTCTGAGGGCTATCCAATCTAGCAACAAAGAGGGCATTTCAGCAAACAGCATTTTTTTAGCTATGCTTTTACATCTAGCAAAGACAATAATAAACATGAACGAGAAAGAAATGTAGAGGAGGCGGACAGAAGGAAGCCAGGATATTTAAGAAGGGAGGGAGAAAGGTATTTAGTGGCTTCTGAAAACAAGTGGAAACTTAATCAGGTGTTTTCTCTCTTTCTCTCTCGGTCTTCCTCTTTTTCTATTTTTCCTCTCCTAGTCACCTACTCAATAATCTCTTCTAGCCTAAATTGCTTCTTAAGTGAATTCAGGCTCCAGCATCCAACTGAATGTGATGCTTACTAAGAAGAGGTTGCGGTTGCTAGGAGAACCGCAGGTGGATCACAAATGATTTGGTTTCTGTGAGTCCCTCAACTTTTACCCCCTACCCTTTTGACATCTCCCAGCATGATGCTCTACAAAATGACATAGTTAGACCCGGAAAACATTGCGCTATGCCTTTCATAGTTGTTAGGATAAGAATGCTCAACAACATGACTCTATTGAAAACAGAAGAACCCACGATGAAATGAAATTAAAAAAACTGAAAGTGTAAGGTTCTAACACCCTAAGAAAGCAAGTGGATTGAGATTGGTAGGGGATGCATAACATAAATTACAGTTTAGTAATAAAGCAAGTAAACATAGAAAAGCATTTTAAAAAAGCAATAAAAGATGTCATACAAAACACAGAACATAAAACAAAAAAATACAATACTAAAAACAGTACAGATGGACATAAGTTACATGTATATCAAAATTTTCATATCAGAAGGATGTCATTGTTAGGTGGCAAGAAGTTGCAGCTTGATTTTGGCTTTGAAAGATTTTACAGTAAGCATATTATTTTAAATAAGGGGCCAAGATTATTCCAATATTCTGCACCTTTATATTTTATAGAATTTACCCATAGGAACTTCAATCATGAATGGCAAGAAAACATTATCTTTTTGTTTTGCATTTACAATATTTTTTTAATCAATGGTAATAAAATAATCATTAAAGACAGCTGGTTAACATACATGTATCATTCATATAGCAGTACATAAATAGTGCAGTAAGGCTATGTCCATACATCTATCATTTGGAAAAGTAAGTTTAGAAAGAGATTGGGCATTACTGGCAAAATCATTAAACTTGTAAGACATCAGTTGGTTTTGACTCCATGCATGAACCTGAAAAGAGACCTCATGTTTGAGCCCCATATGTTCTGTATAATATGTTATGTAGCTTTGAGAAGCCTGAAAACTTACATCCTTATTGAAATATAGCAATTCTGTGTGTCTGTCAAATTTTGTAGTGATTCCTCATTTTGGATCTGTCTATTATACTGAAAGGTAATCTTGAGTTCAGGTAACGATGAAAAGTGCAATTCTCACAGAATTGAAGAAAAGAAATATACGTTGGATATGTATTCAAAACTAAAATAAATGATACCTGCATTTCAGTTTTAGTAGAAATTATATAACAGATGAGTAAGGCCAAGTAAAATTGATTCCTAGTTACTCGTCCGGATTTTACGAAAATGAAGAGAAGGGGGTACTATGTTATTTGATATTTGATATTTTTCCAAGATGGCCGCCGCACATACAAATGCTATTAGGCACGGCTTCCTGTTATAGTTATATTCTTCTGGTTTCCCTTTAAACCCCCAAAAGGCATCAAGTTTTAATTTCAGGGGTCTACAGCAAAATGTTGGTGGTTTAACAAAAAAAAAAGGGGGGGGGGGTTAAATATCAAATAACGAAAAAAGGAGGCGGGCACAAAAAAAGGATGCGGGCAGGGACGAGAAAACTAGGAATAAATTTTATTTTGCCTAATGAGCAACAAATCATGAGATATTGTGCTATAGTCATCCAGAAACAAATGCTTAAAGTGGCCTCATACATGTAGCCTTGTACTAGCAAATGTGAGTCATGTTTTCAGGGATTGTGATTTCAAGCAGGTTTTCATATTTTGTTCATATTTTGCCGGTCTACAAACCCACCCGATGCATGATAAGCAATTCAGAATTATTCTGAACTAGCTTCTCTCGAAAACTGAATTCTAATACTAGAACTCAATAGTACATTGTAGCTGTAATATCCTTGCCTCCATCAGGCATCTCTCAACTCCTAACCCAGTATCCCAAGGAGATACAAGTACTGTTTTAGGATGTATTTCAAGAGGAGTAAAGCCCTGGGATGTTTTATTTTCCTTTTGAGGAATGCCCGTTGTTGTTCTTCAATTTCTTCAGCCAACTTTATAACCCCCTTTGCAAGCTGTAAAAAACGCACTCAAACTTGAGCTAGCTAACAAAACAAAAGTTTGGTATTATTCCAAATTTGAGATGATATAGCTATAGGCAAGATAAACATTTAGCCGTAACAAACATGTAAAATATACCAACTTTCACACCATAGACAATAAAGGAAATTTCAAGAAGAGGGACAGATGAGGGGGTGTTTACATATTTTTGGCTTGTTGAAAAAATTTAAGAGCTCACTTGTTGGTAACTATATATGCACATAGACCACCAACCCCCCCCCCCCCCTTCATTCACTCTCCATAATGGTCAAGCGATGCCCCTGTAGATGAATCGAACATGTAGGGACAACATTTGTGTAAACAGAAGAATGACAGAAATTAAAATAAAAGCCATTTGCTTGAAATAAATAAGTGGGACTGGGAGCAGTGTATACCATAACTTTTAGTTCGCAAGAGCACTCTTTCTGATTTGCAGAATTTCTTACAGCGAACCTGATGTAGCCATCTATTCACTGCATTTCTTTTACATCTTACATCAGCTCTTTTTAGTTTTATTTAGTTCTACTAAACCTTACACAAAGTTTTCCCTAACACTTTAGAAGGAGATTTGTGCCCAATTTAAACACATCAAAGGACTTACATGTATTCAAGAAAAGATATCATTGCATGTTTTCTCTATATTTTTATCAAGAAAATATATCATTATATTTATTTTTTTTCATCTTCATCAACAGTTGGTAACCCTAACCCTAACCCTAACCCTCTTTGGTTAACATCTGGTTAACACCAGACATGGTAAATCCTTGATACCGATGACTTTCTACAAGGACAGAATTCCATGTATCTAGACGAAGGAGAACTTTCTGAGAAGGAGAACTTTCTGAGAGCACTATTGCTGAATTATTGAAAAACAAGTCGTGGCATTCCTGAGGGTTACAAATTCATTTGGGAGGCATAACTTATTGCAGAGGGTAACAGAAGGAATAAACCTGTATTTCTTGTTCTTATTTGACTGACTCGACTACTGATTGTGAAGGACTGTGTCATGAATAGCAGATGAATGGAAACAGGTGGCTTAGAATCAAGCATTAAAAGGGGATTTGGAGGGCACTGGGTTTCCTTCAAAGTTATTCAAAGCACTTCTTAAAGGGGGATCAAACATCAAAATAAATTATGTATATCATAGCTATGTTTTAAGTGCAATCTTAAGTGCAATCTAATAAACAAAACAAGAAATTCAGAAAGTTTTATGAAAACTTTGTGGAAAATTAAGGCAATTTTCAGGCACTAAGAAAATTGTATAATGCAAGAAAATCCTAATTTTTGACAAACTTTATTGATATCATTTTTTAAAAGATAAGATTTAGGCTTACACAACATGCATACAGGCCAACTGATGGAAAGTTTCATGTCTGAGAACAATAATACTTTCTTTGTTGCTTTTTTTTTAAAACATCTTTTAAAAAGTAAAATGCAGTACAGAAAAAATAAACAAGTATTAAGGATGCAATATATCTGAAACAAGTGAATGAGTAAATTACGCAATGCGTAATAAATGTCCCCGCCGGAAGTGCAGATCTGTGGAAATTAACTAGCCTGAACCTTAAAACTTCAGTGAAAAACTTTAGTGAATAAAATAATGTTACTGCATGCAAAAGAAGAGAATACCAACAATGCATGTATACAACTGAAATATAAAACATGAAAACATTATGAACCTTCAGCCATTTTGAATAAATTTGCATAAATTTGCATGAATAATGAATTTCAAAATTCTGTGTAGAAGTTTGGAAGCCCCCACCCAGCCCTATCAGATAAAACAATCGGAATCAAAATCCGATGTGAAATAGAGGAGAAGTAGCATTTTTCGTTAATTTTGAATAAATTTGCATAAGTTTGCATAATTAATGAATTTCAAAATTCTGTGTAGAAGTTTGGAAGCCCCCACCCAGCCCTATCAGATAAAACAATCGGAATCATAATCCGATGTGAAATAGAGGAGAAGTAGCATTTTTCGTCAATTTTGAATAAATTTGCATAAATTTGCATAATTAATGAATTTCAAAATTCTGTGTAGGAGTTTGGAAGCCCCCACCCAGCCCTATCAGACAAAACAATCGGAATAAAAATCCGATGTGAAATAGAGGAGAAGTAGCATTTTTCGTCAATTTTGAATAAATTTGCATAAATTTGCATAATTAATGAATTTCAAAATTCTGTGTAGAAGTTTGGAAGCCCCCACCCAGCCCTATCAGATAAAACAAACGGAATTAAAATCCGATGTGAAATAGAGGAGAAGTAGCATTTTTCGTCGATTTTGAATAAATTTGCATAAATTTGCATAATTAATGAATTTCAAAATTCTGTGTAAAAGTTTGGAAGCCCCCACCCAGCCCTATCAGATAAAACAATCGGAATCAAAATCGGCCAAGAAATGACGGAGAAGTAGCATTTTCTAACATTTGAGCACACACGGACAGACGGACGGACGGACACACACACACACACACACACACACGCACACACGAACGGAGCCCGTTTCATAGTCCCCTCGCGAACTTCGTTCGGCGGGGACAAAAAGGTGTATAGACCTACATGTATATGTACAGGTATGAGCATGAGTGTGATGACGAAAGAGTAAAACAACTATATGTGTATATGTTATTGTAAGGGACCTTTCAAGTACATGTAAATACAATGTATACAGTATGTAGACCTACATGTATATATATATATGCACTCTAAAAGCTAATGTGAAATATGTTTGAAATCACTTTTCATAATGACCAAGGAGTGATAGAATTTTAAGAATGGTAAATTCAACACTTTTTTTAAACCCTTTCAAGACAGGAATTATTTCAGGGTTAAATTGGTCACATTTTGTTCTTCAAATTGGCAACAAAAATATATTTCTTTTAATGCTACGTGGTTCTAATAAAATGTAATGTCTTTTATAACAACATACATGGTTAGGCACTTTGTCGAAAAGTTGAAAAAATTGACAATTTTGACAAAAGAAACTATGATTTTAAACCTCTCAATGTGTTGCCAATTTAAGGATTTTCAAGCTTATTCTCATTTTTAACATTCCTGGCATCAAACATAATATGGTCATGCAAAAAAAAAATGGACATAGTGTGTGCAGAAATTTTTGCTCTTTTTATTCATGTATCTGGTATATTTTTTAGAGCTCTGAATCAAAAGTTATTAAGCCAAACCACAAAATGTGATCAATTGTCTTGAAAGGGTTAATTACTACACACCACTTTTACAGTGTTGGATCCTACAGTATGACGAGTGAGATTCAACAATTTGAAATTATTACTAGTATCACTTTTCAGCCCTTCTAAATTAAAATGGTGATTTAACACATATTAGTTTTTAGAGTGCATTTGTATTTTCTCTCTTCGTAACACACACACAATGTCTTGAAAGAACATGGTTATGAACAAACTTTGGCATGCAGGAGTCTATGTTGGTCTGTATTTTAAAAAAAAATGATCTCTAAAACCTGCACGCGATATTCAAGGATCAAAATGAATCATAAATGACAAAGGATCGCAGGCTTGAAATGCCAACAGGAATAACAATATATTTGTAAATAACATCATTGTGTCGGGCCAAACAGGTGGAATATGTGAAAGCTTTAATTTGTTATGGCAACTCCACAGACCCATGTACATTGAGCAATACATGTATGTAGCATGGAGGCTCCATTTCTATTCTTTCTTTTTTTCTTTCTTTGAGGGAGTGGTACCTTTGAGCAAGGAGTTACTAGACAAGCTTGCCTAGTAACTCCTTGGTTTATTTGAGACACTATTAATATTTAGGTGGGATGTACATGAAGTATAGTCAAGGATTGTAATTCCGAACAGATTGTATTACCGAACGTGTACTGTTAAGCGCCTAAAATGGGTTTTCATACGCGTAGGATTACGCGCATGAAAACAACACTATTGAAACAGAGGTTGTGTCTTTTTCCCATAGGTTTCACACATTCGGAAATACAGTACCTTTTTCAAGGGACCAAAACGCCGCGTCGTTGGGAAGGGGTTCACTCGGAAGGGAATATCGTATTAAATCTACGTTGTCTTTAAAATTCTGTCAACTTCTTTTTCTGTAGGACTTTGAGCATTCATTATGTAAGTTTGACGGATATTTGTTTGATATTTTATTTGCTATCGTTGATTTTCTGAAAAGTGTTCGGACACTGGATGCACTACCATACACTCCACCTCTTATTTTCATCTGCATTTTCTTTATCATTTTCATTTATTAGGTGGTCTGTCGTAATCGACAGATCACCTTTTGTATTCGTACGAATTTTCTTTCTTTCTTTCTTTCTTTCTTTATTTCTTATTTTTATTTCCCCCATTTCTTGTCCATTCGAGATCTTTGAAAGTACTGCATCAATTTTCATGAAATTTTCATGAGTCATGTCATGCTATGAGGTCATGTTCCCGTTTGTATTTCAAGGTCAACAGGTCATCGTGACGTCATCCAGGCGCCATTTTGTAAAATCACATTTTTAATCATATCTTCATAACCAATCATGAAAAATCATCCATATTTACATGACATTAACTTCACGTCATGGGTCATCATGTCATGTCATGAAAGGTCATGTCGAGGTCATGACGTGCGCGTATGCGCGCGTCAAAATTTTAAAATGCTCAAAATCACCCAATGACCAAAGGAGAGTACGTTTCAGGTTATTTTAAGCATTTCAAAAATTTCCATGCGTAAGCGCCCCGCGCGCGCGTTTAGCGCGCGCTCAAGTCCTAAATAACGTAAAAACGCCGTTTTTTCGCTTGATTTGCAATCCTTAGACTATTCTTGACATTTTCCATCAATTTAGAATCAATTACAACTGACGATAAGGTCGTACGCGCGCCTCAATGTTCAAAATCCGTGCGCGCGTCCATGGGGCTTATAATGTAAAAACGGCCAAAAACATGCCTATACAAAATTCATTGTAGCTCTTTAAATAGTCCATTGACCCCCAATTTTTTTTTCATATTTGAATAGTGTATGAAGTGTAGATATAATTTCATATCTCATTTGACCCTCAATTTTATTATGACGTCATCAAAATGGTGTCTGAACTCAAAATTTCATTTTTTCAAAAATGACGTCATCAAATTTATTCAAATTTGACTATAACTCCTTTAATATTGGTCATTTTTCGCCCAAATTTGGATATGTTGTAGCTGAGACAATTCTCTACAAGATCAGTTAACACGATTTTTCATTTTGACAAAGGGATCATGGTGTATTTTTGCGAATAAAGGAGGTATGTCAATTTTTCTCATTTTGCGTGTATTCTCTATGGGAGATGACTTTTTCTCAAATCTTGATTCTACATTCCCGTCTTCTTTGAGCAGTATCTTTGTAATTTCAGCTCGGTTTTCTTCCAAATTTTAATATGTTATAGCTGAGACTAAAAGCTTTCACCAGTGTGCCCTCCAATTTTTGATCAGATGTCGGGATCATGCCCATTTTTTCACTACAAAATGTGATTTCAGAATCCCGTATTTCGTTTACGTGTTATCTCTATTGGAAATATTTTGGTCCATTGGTAAAGCACTTGCCTTCCATTCCGGCGACCCCCGGATCGATTCCCGGTGGGACCATTTTTTTTTTTTTTTTTTTTTTTTTTCACTTTTTTTTTTTTTTTTTTGCCTTTCATTTTACCATCTTCTTCGTCTATTATAACATAAACCATCACAAACAATGTAATAAACTGCCTAATTTTGCGTGTTATGTCTATTGGAAAGTAGTGTGCAGTAGTTTGTGTACAATCTCATTCCCTGTCGTGTATTAAAGCTAAGGGGATAATCTCCCACATGTCCTCCAATATCAAATCGTCCAGTTCGTTATCCCGATTTCTCCAAATCGGCTCAGTCAATTTTCTTCATATTTTCGTCAGTCATCAGTCCTAATAAGGTCAAGTTCCCACATCTTTTTCAAGGTCATCAGGTTATTGTGACGTCATCCAGGCGCCATTTTGTGAAAATCAACTTATGGTCATATGTTCATAACGAAATGTCATTTCTCATTCATATTTGGCATGATTGAAGCTGATATCAATCCGGTCAATCCCAGAGATTTAGACGCGCGCGTGCGCACACGTTCGCTCGTCAGTGCCCCCGCAAATATGAAAGATGACACCCCCAATAACTCCCAAAAGAGGACGTAAATCTTTCTGAATTTTGCCTCGTCCATCACATTTCGACCAAATATTATGCACACCAAAAATCAGATTCAGAGCTCAATTCGTTTTTTTTTTTTTTTTTTTTTTTTTTAAGTGTAGACGTCGTTTTCTTGTCCATCTTTTCCTTAATTTCTCGTCCATCCTGCCTTCAAGAACAAAACCAATGGTGGAAACTTGTAGGAAATGCATGTCCATTTTACTTCCAACTCAAAGATTCGTTAAAAATCTCCCATTTTTTCACCCAATGCCAGATGAAAAAACGGAAAATCTCATACTAATTAACCGAAAACCACCCAACACCACCTTTTTTTTGCGGGGCTGATTACTTAAAAACGGAATCTTGAATCTTTATGAAAGTTGGCACAGACATGAGTGTTGGTAGGAGAATTATGCTGTGAAAACAACAAGGTCATGATGTAATTATAACTTTATCCAGGTGCCATTTTCTGAAAATCAACTTATTGTCATGTATGGTCATGTATGTTCATAACGAAATGTCATTTCTCTTTCATATTTCGGATGGTCAATTTCACTGTCATATATATGGCCATCTTATCATTGTCGTCGACCCTATCATGATCACTATCTTGCCCAATCATCATATCTTACATAAGAATTTACCAGTTCAAGACAGACCACCTAATTCGTCTTCAGTGACGAATTAAATTTCTAGTTTATTTTTATTTCTACCCACTTTTTTGTACACACAATATCTCAAAAATGGCTTGTTCAAATGTATTCAAAGTTAGTACAGTGGAACAGTGTAGATAAGGTTATATAGTCTCGACACCCTAACTTTTTTAACATATGTGATTGCATCGTGACGTCATCTCAGCGCCATTTTGTAAAACTCTGACATACATGTATACTATTTCTCTGCAATAGTACCATAACCATATTTGGCATGATGCAAGTTAATTATGTAAGAAATAAAATGAACATAAGGTGGTCTAGGATCAATTATGGGGATGTTTCAGGCCATTTTAAACATATTTAAATTTTATGCACATTATAGGGTATTGCTGAACATATGACATTGATGCATGCATCTAATAATACTCTATAGTACATGTACACATGTACATGCATGCAAGCAACAATACGCGCATGCGCACACAAGAGCAATAATGCTTTAAATGCTTTAGATTTGACTTTTCATGTGTATCAGATCATTGTCAATCATTTCCAGTGTCCCAAAAGTGAAAACCTACAATTACGTGCATTACGTGCATGCGCATGAACATGTAAAAATATGCTGTTAAGTTGGAATGTACGTCCAAGGCTGGGTAGACTTTCTTTTTTTCTTTATTTTACCTCTCCTTTTCTATTGTTCCACTCAAGGAAGACTCAAGGAAGAAAGGACTTCAAAACTTCTTAGTATGCCTAGTTAGTTTTTAAAAGATGATTGGAAAAAAATTCCAGAGAAAGTGTTATCGTTCTCAGATTTGAAACTTTCTATCAATATACATATTAGGCCTAAATCTCTCTATTTTAATATCCATAAATTTCATTTAAAAATAAGTATTTTCTTGAATTATACAATTTTTTTTTACTGCCAGAAATTGATTTAATTGTCCCAAAATTCAGATGCTGTGAAGTCCTTTCCTTTTGAGTTGAATAATAAAAAAAAAAAGAGAGGTGAAAATTTTTTAAAAAAATAGGTTTCCTGGCCTGGGACGTATATTCCAACAACATCAACAAGCACTACACATGATGTTTAAAACCTACATGTGTGAGGGTTGTATACACAAGTGACACACATGCTATAATCCAGCGAAGCGCTGAGATTGATGTGCGGGGAGCCGAGCTGTCAGGGTTGAAGGGTTCTAGCGTTTTAGCGTTCCTTAATATTTACACTAAATTTCGATGGAAATCGTGGCTGAAATATCAAATAATCTCGCACAAGTATCTTTTGATACAGGGAAAACAATGTGAGACTATATTTAACACTTTTTTTAACGATTTTCTCCCTGCAACAGAAACTATAAGTGAGCTTTAACGACCAGAAATGAGGAAAAGAAGGTACTCTTGGCATCTTCTGTCACAGTGCAAAGGTACATGTACGATTTATGGTTTATTAAATGAATATAGAATTAATGAAACATGCAGTCTAGATGTATTCCATACACAGGATATTGTGTCGTACTGTGCATACCTGTACATGTATGTTGTGTGTTGGACTTTGTAAGGTAACAGTTGTCCTCAGAAATGAAAACCAAAGTTTGTCCGCACACTTATGTACAATTTCTCTTTTCACACAGTGCATGCCCAATTAGAAGAGTTTTCACAACAACTTCCTCGATAAGACTGGCACTACTTAGCTCCAATGTCAGCTGTGAAAATAACAGGTGGCATATTGCATTAAATGTGATGAGACACGACTAGCACTCGCCATCGTGTACCTGTACTTTTCTTTCTGGATCGATGTGCTAGATTGTCAAATGTAATCACATACTCTGACAGGGGTATTACTAGATGGGGTTGTGAAATTCCCCCCCTTAAAATTTTCTGTCCTTAACTTGAGATTCTTACATCAAAAATATCAAAAATTGATGGCCCCCCCCCCTCCCCTTCTTTCTTATTCTGCATGTTGGTCAATCTTTTACTATCTTGCTGTCTTATTCGTTACGACTACTCCATCCCCAACCCCCCTTTCAAAATGGTCTAGGGATATGCCCCTGACCTCAAAATGTCAGACTTGTTGATGGACATCTATCAATGCGCTTTGTGTCCTAATGAGGATATATAAACCTCATGACAAATATCTCAAAGTCAGGATCAGTACCAGTGGCAGATCCAGGGCAGGAGTATTTATCAGGGGGGAGGGTGGGGGGGCGGCTAAATGTATTCAATACTGATGTAACACTTACGGGGGGGGGGGGGGGGGAGGGGGCTGCTGTCTCCTATCTAAAACTGTCATAACATCAAAACCTGTCCTCGCCATATATGGCGATTCCTGCCAGAGAATTTCAATGCTGTGCTATAGATGTTCTGTTTTGATTCAGGATAACTTGTGATTTCTTATGAATCAGAAATGTTTGTCCACGTCATATTTGATGGAAGAAGTGGTGATAATTACAAAATATTTACATCTGTAGTACAGAATAGAACATTTATTTACATGTATGTGTTACTTCTTACTAACAGGAAGAGACTGAAACTGTATACCGGAGACCAAATTAAAAAAACTTTATTTCATCTAAAGATAGGATACCAAATACTTATGTTCTATTTTTTGTTATTTTCATGACTTTGTTGACTATGATTGTTACTTATAATTGCTATCAGGGCCTCATGGAAGACCACCACAGCACCACTACTGGTGATAATGAGTCACCCTGTCTAAATATCAGAAATAAATAAATAAACAAATGAATGTAAAAGCTTAATTGTTAGAATATACTTTAAACATATTAAGCTTTTAAAAGAAATAATTTCATACAGTTTCAAGCTTGGGTATCTCAACAGATCTCTTGAAAAATAAGAGATTTGCTGTGCATTGCTGTGCTTTAATAAATAAAGTAATTACACGTACATGTAAATGTAGATCTAGTTGTAGTTGATAAGATTTGATATGCCATGTTCACACATGTACATGTATGTGATGTTCAGCTCCGTAGAGGCTCGTTAACACATGACATAGTAAACCAAGGTGTTCGTTTGTTGTTGTTGCCTTTTTCCTACGTGTAGGTGAATACATGTAGCTGCACAACAAAGGTCCTCAATTTGAGGGATCGACAATAACTGTAAGACATTTGCTGATGGCGGCGCTATATTACTTTGGTTGTGACACCTTACTTCCAGTACAGGCACATGCTATGGGTTTTCCTTTTGATCAGCTGATGTGTCTTAGTCAAGAACTGGTATAAAACACTACTGAAAAGTGACCTTAACATTGATTTTAAATCACACAAAAATGTTTTTGTGGGTAGCTATGGGGTTCCATTGCAAAGCAACGATTTGATGGTCTGAGAAAAATAGGAGTTAGCCTGTAGCCGTGGCTGTTGATGCAAGACTGACAAGCTCCTCTCTTCATTTAGCGTTGCATATTATGACTTTCTCTGTTAAGAACTTACAAAGTTGTGGAACAGTCATCTTCTAAAAAACTTTGTTTTCAGAACCGTCGACTACAGTGGATGAAATGATAAAAATATCCTCAAAACTTTATGTTTTTCTTGTAGCTGAAGTAAGATGATCGTGCAGAAATAGAAATTTACTGTAAGCTTAAAGACTGGAAGTGGACATCACAGCTGAAAGCTGGACCCACTGTGCCCACAGCACCCATCAACCAATCAAAAGCAAGCATTTGATAAGTATCTGTGGATGCCCTCTAGCAGCTAAATAGTTTTAATTATTGTTGATCCCTCAAATTACCTATACATGTATCTGGGTGTTCTTCTATGCAGAAACGTTGAGTGCATTACGCTTACGTCATTTTTATATTTCCCTGCAGTTTACCACAGCAGTTTACCACATCATATACCGTGTTTACACATTGATCCGACTCTCGGGTTCGACACGACTCTCGTGTTGAACCCGCCTCAAGCTCCCACGGGAGGAAAACTGTGATCGCGTTTATACAGGTATTGAATTGGAGAGTTCGACCCGGCTTGCGGATCACAGACACACAGACAGGAGTAGCATAACGTCACAAACGTGGTTGATTGGCAAGCTTTCACTGTTTTACTTTTTGTGTTCTTTGTTTTTCCTTCTTTTGTTTTCTCTCTTCTATGTTTGCTTATGTATTTCTTTGTTCAATCTTGAGTCTTAATGAATTTCTTTGTTTTTTCTTTTTTCATTTTCTCTCTTCTATTTTCGTTTATGTATTTCTTTAATTCCCCTTATAATTCCTAATGAATTTCTGTTTTTCTTTCTTTCATCTTTTCTCTTCTATATTATGTATTTCTTTGTTTCCTCTTATTATTCCTAATGAATTTCTTTGTTTTCCCCTTTTTCATTTCTTTCTTCTATATTTGTTTATGTATTTCTTTGTTTCCTCTTATAATTCCTAATGAATTTCTGTTTTTCCTTCTTTCATCTTATCTCTTCTATATTTCTTTATGTATTTCTCTGTTTCCTTGTATAATTCCTAATGTATTTCTTTGTTTTTCCTTCCTTCATCTTCTCTCTTCTATGTATTTCTTTGTTTCCTCTTATTATTCCTAATGAATTTCTTTGTTTTTCCTTCTTTCATCTTCTCTCTTCTATATTTGTTTATGTATTTCTTTGTTTCCTCTTATAATTCCTAATGTATTTCTTTGTTTTTCCTTCTTTCATCTTCTCTCTTCTATATTTGTTTATGAATTTCTTTGTTTCCTCTTATAATTCCTAATGAATTTCTTTGTTTTTCCTTCTTTCATCTGCTCTCTTCTATATTTGTTTATGTATTTCTTTGTTTCCTCTTATAATTCCTAATGAATTTCTTTGTTTTTCCTTCTTTCATCTTCTCTCTTCTATATTTCTTTATGTATTTCTTTGTTTCCTCTTATAATTCCTAATGAATTTCTTTGTTTTTCCTTCTTTCATCTTCTCTCTTCTATATTTCTTTATGTATTTCTTTGTTTCCTCTTATAATTCCTAATGAATTTCTTTGTTTTTCCTTCTTCCATCTTTTCTCTTCTATATTTGTTTATGTATTTCTTTGTTTCCCCTTATAATTCCTAATGTATTTCTTTGTTTTTCCTTCTTTCATCTTCTCTCTTCTATATTTGTTTATGTATTTCTTTGTTTCCTCTTATAATTCCTAATGTATTTCTTTGTTTTTCCTTCTTTCATCTTTCCTCTTCTATATTTGTTTATGTATTTCTTTGTTTCCCCTTATAATTCCTAATGAATTTCTTTGTTTATCCTTCTTCCATCATCTCTCTTCTATTTTTTTCTCATGTATTTCTTTGTTTAATCTTAATTCTTAAAGAATCTCATTGTTTTTCATTCTCTCTTCTTCCTTTCTTATATTTTTCTTCTTTTCTTTTTGTTTTCCCTTTCATAAATTGCCGTGTTCGACACAGCTTTCTGTTTATACATCAAAAAAATTGCGGGTCTGATACGACTCTTGGATCGAAACCTACTATTCTGGCGGAGCTAAAAAGGCGTGTTCGACCCAAGTCTCGGATCACACTGATCGCGTTTATACATCATAAAATTGCCGGGTTCGACACGACTCTCGTGTCGAACCCGAGAGTCGGATCAATGTGTAAACGCGGTAATACATGTGAAAAAGGCATGACAAGGTCAGTGTGTGCACTGCGACTCCAGCACAGACAAGTGCCACAGAGACTATAGTCATTGAGGAACAGATGGGAACTATGTGGAGGCAAATTTATATTTCACTTGGGAATTTGAACATATTGTGTATTCTCAAACACACAAATTTCTCATGAAATACAAGAAAAAAAATACTCTTCATCAATGATTGAAAATCTTGAGGTGAAACAAACAATGTGGTCATGGTCTTTGCATGCTGTTATACTACATGTACATGTACATGACAGTTATTGTATCTCAGACACGAGGGACAGAATTTATAGAGACAGGAAAGGCAGAAAGATGATGATGATGATGATGATGATGATGATGATGATGATGATGAGATGATGATGGTGGTGGTGGTGGTGGTGGTAATGATGATGGTGATGATGATGATGATGATGGTGATGATGATGATGATGATGGTCATGATCATGATGATGGCGATGATGATGATGATGATGATGATGATGATGATAATGTGGCTTTATGTATAACAATGATAAGGAATAAGAATTTTGCTTTTCTACTGGTCCTTACCATATTTTATGTGTATATTGTATTATCATTTGTATGCTTATTATGGTTAATTAAAATATCCTGAATATCTGTCTCAACAAGAAATATGAATATAACAGCAATTTACATTAAGGGTAAAAAAAAAAGAGGAAATGAAGACAACAAAAATATAAGAAGGAAGTAAGAGAGAAATAAGTAAGAAATTGGGAGAGAAAGAGAGACAAAGAAAGGTGAGTTTGAGAGGGTCAAATATAAGGAAAAAGGGCAAAGAAGTGGAGACATACACTGTATGAGAGGGAGAGAGAGAGAGAAACCATGCAAGAGAGATGTGAAACCCTGACAATTGAAATGAAATATGGGAGATTTGGTTTAATCACACTTCTGGGGAATCAAGCATCAACTCAAACAGGTGGAGAAACACAAACTATTCTAGTACTATTTTTCTTTCATGTTTCTCACACCAAACCCATCACACACTGTACACAATGACCTCCTAAAATGCAGCACAGCCACCCAGTCAACTGTTTACACTTTTCTTCCAGGGCCTGCACTACAAATGTAAAAAAAAAAAAAAAATACCCCTTTCAGGAACCCATGCTCCTATTATGTTTACTAAATAATGCCTATTAATTAATACAAATCGTGTTCACAAACTTTCTTAAAGATGCATGATAAGAGCATTATTTTTAAGAGCACACATTTAGAAACCCTGCATCATGCAGGATCTATGAAGGAGAAGTTGCCATGGTTTTTGACCGATATCAGGGTGGGATAATGCTAGGTCTGCATTATTGCTCCTATTATGCTCTCTTGGGGGTTTATGAAGGGAGTATTTGATAACTTGGGACATTTTCTGACAAAAGGTATTTCTTGAGTAAAAAAAACATAAATAGTCCTTAGAGGTGTTGTGGTCTAACCGACTAGTCCCAGGACTGTGAACCACGAGGAAACAAGGTTCAAATCCCTGCTGGAGCACTTACGTCCTTTGGCAAGACATATATCTACATTTGCAGGCCTGTGAATGGGGTTTCACAAAAAGAGCGGGAAAAAAGCTGAAAGTTTCCGCCGCCATGATTCTACCTATTATCATACAATATGACCACAAGCCAGCAAAATTCTATTGCCACACACACACAAATCACATCATTGTACACACAGACATTGTCATCACCACAAGAAAGTCCCATAGTCACCTCCAAAAATCTGTCTAAAAGCCTAATCCACCGTCAAAAATGTGGAATCGGCGCTGTATTTTCAAAGCACGCGGG